>VUQG01012502.1:2228-16770 GCA_015106755.1 Etia nguti
CCTTTTTCACCAACATATTGTTATGAGCCATAAAAAACTTGGTGTAAAAAACATGACCCCATGCAAATATCTCATTTCCAGCAATAAAGTCTGCAGTTCAACAAGGAGATGCTGCTGTTTACATTTTTTTATAGCTTTAGAGTGTGTCGAAGAAAAAACACATACATTTTTCCTGGCTCTCTTAAATAAAATCTCACGCTTACTCAAAATTAGTCACTGCTGATGAGCCAGGTACCTATCTCCATTAAAGATATCAGTAAACTGCACACGGTAATATCAGCCCAGAAAAGAATGCCTGTTTCCAGTAGATTCCAAATTGAAATCAAGTGAAACAGACAGGAGGGATGTTAGAGCCATATACCCTCAACCTTCCCTCTCCTTATCTTCCTATCCCAGCGTGACATTGTCAGAGAAAGCTGTGCAGGTGGAAACAAAAACTCAGCTTGCTTAAATATCTGACAGCCGAAAGGGGTCAAGAATCAGTGTGAAAACACTTTCATTCCTGCAGAGATTAAAAGGAGACATTTGCATTGGTTCCGACAATGAAGAGACACTATTTCCTTTCCAGTGTCATTGTGTAGAGGTCCTTGAAAATGATGGTGGAAAACACTGCCATCCAACTAAAGAGCTTTTCAGGTAGAGAGAAGTGCTAAGATAGAAGACAAAAACTGAGAAGGCAAAGTGGTGGTATTACATAGATTTATATAATGGCCACTAAGGTGGGAGTTCAAAAGTCCTTTTTTATGAATCCAAGTCCCTTTACATTTTATATTTCATCTATTAAGTGTAGTTTTAAACAAAATTAAACAGCTATAAATAATGAAACGCTTAGCGTTAAAATAATACAAATCACATACTTGTTTCTATGTCCAAGAAATCCACAGTTGGAACTAATAATAAAATAAAAGATTCATAGTGTTTGTCAGTTGGACTGGCCCACTCTGTTCCCTCATGAAAAGGTGGTAGTAATCATACAGTTAAGTAAAGAATTAAATATATGTGTGCCATGCTTTAGTTCAGCTTTAGGTAAATTACTTTAACCAGCATTGCATAAACTGTATACAAATGATGGACCTGGCCAATGTTTAATGGACCATCATTCTGAAGCCTTGTTTTTTGGGGGTTTTTTTTTTAATAAGACCATATTTGGATAAGATGGTAGACCCAATCAGCTAATGCTAGGTTGGTTAGTAAGGTGTATCAGTAAGTTAGTATTTATTTGGCTGCCAATTTAAAAAAGGGTGCTTAAAAACAGGTTTTAAAAAATTAACTTGGAAAAGTAAGTATAGCCTGCTTTTTCTGGGGCCCTAATTTTAAAATGAACATCATGCTGTAATAAGAGAAGCAAGTATATAAGCAGGAGTTTACTGTGGTAATAGATCAGGAGTATGGTTATTTTCATATATACTTTGATACAATTTTTTTTTCAATATGGTATCTTTTTAAAATAAGAAGAGTCAAACTTATCGTAGAACCTGGGTTTTTTGTGGTGTGATGTTTAGAATTTTGTATTTTTCTCATAAAAGTTATTTCCTGCTTGGTGTTAGTTCTCATCCTATTCATGATTATAGTAGTGTTTATATATATTTCTTTGAGGATTTTGCTTGTTTTTTGTTTTGTTTACCCCTCCACGAGTCGTTGTCTTATCGTGGTGGAGGGGTCTGTGCATCCTAGGGATCCCACACGCTATGCTGTCAGTGGACTTTTGCCTCCTGGTAGAGTCTCCCATGGTAAATTGGTCCTGGGTAAAGGACCAGACAAAGATTCAGGCAACCCTTATGAGTCCAAAAGCATAGGAATAGTTAATCTGCCTAGGATAAGGTTACCAAGGCTACACCCTAGAGCCAGGCATGGGGAGGGTGCTTGAGGGAGAGTGACCACTGCCCGCAGTGTCCCTATGGTCACGACTTTTGAATTTTTCTTATTTTTTATTTTGGTAGTCTTTTGTCCCTTGTCTTGCATTTAGTTTATCTTCTTTATCTTGTTATCCCTCGATTGTTTGCACCTATATGTTTACCCACCTGGTTCCCATTTCCCTAATCTTCCTTTTGTGTATTTAAATCCTCCCTTTGTCCTTGTTATGTTGCACTAATGTTTTCCATGTGTGCTCTCCATCAGTTCTAATATTTAGATTGCTGCTTCTCTTATAGATTCTGAGATTTTGGACTTTGCCTTCAGCTTGAATAAAGGTTTGCTTTTTGTTAACATCTATCTGTCTAGCTGTAGCATCTGCATTTGGGTTTTTATGGTTTGGCTAATGGGTCTAAATTGGTAAAACTGACCATCCCACGCAGTTTCACAACAATTCGCGTGTGTGTGTGTGTGTGTGTGTGTGTGTGTGTGTGAGTGTGTGTGTTTGTGTGTGTGTATAACTTGATTCATTTTAACACTATTTCCTTTTCCTGGAGATGGAAAATTGGCTACAAAAAAGTTCATTTGAAAAACAGCTTGAAAGAACCTAGAAGGAATGTTTTTCATCATATTAATGATGCGTGATAAGGAAAAATTGAACTGTAGGTAACCATAACAACAGTGCTTATACTCGTCATGCTATGCAACCATTCCACTGGTAAAAATGATTTACTACACGGACTATTTCAAAATCAGTGTGTGACTTATAAACACACCTTCTCTTTTCCCCTCAGGTTTAGGCCTTGGCATAAGGGCAATAATTCCTTAAATATGACTTGTCACTGCTGTGACTGCTGTGAAGGTTGTGCGTGTCAAAGTAGAAGCATGTTATGACCATCAGCACAATAAACAAAAAAAAGTGTTAGTCTCCCAGAAAGTCAGTCTCTTTGTTTATCACCTAGAAAAGTGAACACAAAAGACTTCTTCCCTGTTTGTGAAGTGATTGATGTTAGTCCACTATTATTTCTTTTGCATGTGCTTCCATCAGATGAATTTTGCTCTGGGTAAGTGGAGATGAATGTTGATGAATGTTGGAGGGAATGGTGGATGACAGCCGGAGTGGCCCTTGCGGGAGATGAGTCAGGGAACCTGCCAGTCTCTTCCCAAATGATGACATTTCATTTTGTCTGGTACTTTTTCCTTTCAGTATGGCAGGTGCAGCGGCAACAATCAATAGCTCTTTTTTTGTTCTCACTTTCTCCCCTCACTATCTCTTCACCCCTGTGTCTCCTCCCAAACTATGTATGTGTCCGTGCTTTTTCTTTTCAATCTAGCTTGCTCTATTGAACTCTCTTTTCACACTCTGTTGTGTCTTGCCTAGCTTGTCTCCATCTCACCCCCTCTTGCCTTTTCCTCCTCGGCATCCCCTCCTTCCATCATCCGTGACACTCAGCAGCACATATCGGTGGATAACTAATGGTAATGGACTTTGCTCCCTGATGTGGGAATTCTGCAATCAGCCACTCTGCATGACACATGCGTTGATGGCCTTAATTTTCTCAGACTTTAATGCTCCTCAACATCATCAGCAGCACGAAGACATAGCACACAAACAAGCACTGCTAACAGCAGAAGAGTGATTAATCCTGTCAGTGTTCTTCATTGATGTGCTGGTATTTCAATCAACATTGGCAAATACTCTGTATAAAGTATGCTATGACATCCAGCTTATGACCTTACTGACTTGATTTATCTTTCTTACTTTTGCTGGTTTTAACTAAGACAGCTATAAAAAAATAAGACTTTATCACCCAGACCTGACTAGATGATGACACATTTCTGTGTGATTTTCTCCGTAACCATCAGCCATTAATGTATCTAATGCAGATAACGTGTGATTACTCATGCTGTTCTACAGCAAGAGAGAAGGAATTTATCAACTACTGATATTTCAGAAGCAGAATTCATCTTTGGTGCTTGTGTAGATGCATTTATTGATCTCCTAAACTAAAGATGACTTAAAAATAAACATATAAACTAAATAAATTGGTCGACTTGTCATGTAGAAAGATCTCCCTTTTCTACTAAAAGTGTTCTTAAAAATGTCACAGTTTTTTGTATCAGTCACAAAAGACTCTCAGAATCTCAGAAGTCTGCTCAGACAGTACATGTGTAATGCACCAATGAGTTAGTCCCAGTCACGTCTTACATTGAGTACTGATATGCAGTTCTTTCTGATGCATGCCCATTAGCCTGTTAACTAACTAAAAACTAAGATTTCACTCATTATAAATGCCATATGGATTTTTCTGATAAACTATTACAGTATGTAAATACACTCAGTCACTCATCAAGGCACACTATGCCCCTGAGCTTTATTAAATGTGATAAGATAGATCACTTCTGAATCATTTTTAATACAACCATGAAAGCACTTCATTTACAACATGCAGGCACTGGGTCTAAATTTCTGTTATTGTTTGCCATTTATTTGCCATTACAGATTATAGAAAAGCACCTAAAGGCTGCTTTCAAAAATTATTTGAAACTTTCAACTTTTCTAAAAAACAATAAATTACTCTGCTGCAGGCAGTTTATTTTGCTATGTAAATATACGTTATTATATCTACACAAGAACAAATTTTATTATTTAAAGTCTTTCTTGCTTGTTAATACATAAGAAGTCAGGGATCAAACCAACAACAACACATTATGGGCTACTAACTTTTCCAATTGATATTTTTTAGTTAAGAGTACTTTTATTTTCATTGTCACTGGAGTATTTTTTTTTTTCCCTACTGTTTTCATCCACCATCCATCCATCCTTTTTATGCCACTTATATGGGTTCAAGTTGCAGAGGGCAGCAGTATAGGCAAAGAGGAAAACTAAAAACTAGCTGAGAGATAGAATCTCTCTATTGTGTCCTCCTCTGGCCCTGGGGCTCCTCCCAGTCTCACATGCCCAAAACACCTAATCTAAAAAGCATTCTAGTCAGATGCCCCAACAATCTCAAATGTCTCCTTTTAATGTAGAGAAGTACTGGCTCTGCTCTGAGCCCCTCGTGAATCAACCTAGCTCCTAATCCAATCTCTGGTGGGAACTCAGACACCCTTTGGATGAAACTCTTTCTTTCGGTTTCTACACACAGCTTTTGGACATAGGCGAGGGTATGAATATAGATCAACCAGCAAACAGAAAAGCTTTGTTTTCATACCAGTTATTTCTTTACCACAACAGGCAGGTATGCTGTAACATCCTCAACACTACAGATGGTGCACCACTTCCTCTGTCAATCTCTTACTTCCCTCACTCATGGGCAAGACCACAGAATACTTTAAGATCTTCCATTTGGGGCAGCAGCTCGTTCCCAACACCAACTGGGCGCTGGGAATTTGAGGTGCTGATTGTTTCCCCAGCCACTTTATAGTCATCTGCAAACTGTCCAACCTGGAGGTTGTTGTTCAGTGAAGGTTGCAAAATCACATCATCCACAAAAAGCGGAGACAAAATCTGAAGATGAAGATTAAAATATAATAATTGTAATAAAAAAAACATAAATAGAATAAATATTCAGTTTTACTCCTGTTATAATTAAAGCTTTTCTATATGCTTAAAAAAGGTTCATAGACGACCATGGGTTTAACACAGTTACATTAATTCAATATCAAATGTTTGCTGTGCCATTTAGACACAGGACAGTGTGGGGAAATGCATTTCAGTTAATGCAAGTAATAAATTCTGCAAAGACTCAGTCTGTCTTGCTTGAAATTGACAACCGCTGGTTTCAAAGTTTTCTGTGAATTTTTAGAAGCCTGATTTCCATAAAGTAGCCTAGACCTCAAATTTATGCAAATGAGGTGCTGGCAACTTGACAACCTGTCCCTCAAAAAGCAATATGACACCACGAGAATGCACTGCATGCACATAGATATATAGCATCAATCCTAAAGGTCCTGATACCACAGCCTTATGTAAAACATTACTGTAAGATGACCCCTGGTTCCGCATCCAAACCGTGGAAGAGCTATTACTTCTATATCCAGGGATGAGAGGACACTTGAGCACTGGGCAAAACAACAATCCAGCTCAACCATTCGGCTCTGCTTCAGTCACCACATAGCAGAAGAAGCATCAAAGCCAGATGTCTTGCTTTAATCTACTAGACCGGACTGCCTGACCAGCACAGTGCCATCTAACCTGAATTTTTATTCCTTCAAGTAAGTATAAAACCTGTTTTTAGAGAAGTCCTCTTCCTCCTCGAACAGAAATCTTTCACTTTTTCCTGTCGTGCATCCTCAATCTCATTGTCCTATTTTGTGTTTAATCTCCCTGTTTATCATTCTCTGTCGCACACTCACACACACTCATGCACATCACTGGAAAGGAATAACATTGGACCTGCAATCACCCATGGGAGGAAGCAGGAATATGTTTGTATGATGTCACAGAGGAGAAATGGCAGCTAATCAAAGGCATCTGTTTCCTCGGAGTGCCAGCATCATCTCAACACAACACAACACAAGCCAAACTTATGGACAAGTGGAAAAACTAAATGTATTTTTTCATCTCCAGAAAGCAGAACAAACACATGTTCATTTTTGGCTTTTCAACAGCAATATCTTTTGTCCATTTTGTCCTCAAGTAGGACATGAATCTTCCGTCTCAGCCATCAGATCTTAAAAGAAAACAATAAGCCTCAGAGAGGATGTTATTTTTCTCTGTGACACTGAAAACACATGTCCAGCCACTGACAACTTATGTTTTGTGAATACACTTGTCAGTGTGGTGTTTGTGACTTAGCTCCCCTTTGTGAAAGGTACTACCCTCCCACTCAGTTCTCTCCCTGTGAAGAAAAACATATCTGTGATCAAGGTTGAGAAGTGGAAATGTAGGATGAAGGGAAAGGGCACTGGGAAAACAAGAGGTAATATTGTTGCCTCCCCAAGTCAAATGAGAAAAAGTGAGATAAATGTTTGCATAAATTCTCAGGAGCAGATGCTTTTTTCAGTTGGAACAAGGGATTCTCAAATGTGTAAACAAATTTTGAAACACCTTACCAAAACCACAGTGAATTAGGATGCAAGTAGACATAAATGAAGATTATCAGTCAGCTGAAAGCCACACAAGTCAATAATATAAACAAGAAGTAATATCCTTGTTCTCCAGCACATATTTGTCTTTATTCACCATTTTAGTTTTGGATGCCAACACTGTGTGATGCTCCTCCCACTGTCTCCAAGGAAGGTCTGGGCTATTCTGCAATGATAATTATGTGGCATTGAAACATCATCAGTTGGTGCAACCCATCTGAGCCTTTTAGGCTATAAAAATTACCCAGATATATTGTTCAGGTCTTTGACTTATATTGTGCCTGGCATCAACTTCCATTGGTGTTTTTGTTTTGTTAGTTGTTTTTTCTAGCTTATAATAAATCGTACGGACTACCTTCTTGTCATATTCCTTGAGTCACTTTATTATGAATGGAGTCTTATCCATGATTTTCAAACCTGTTGGTAAGGTAAGAGCTTTCATAACTGTTAATGGTCCAACTAGCTTGCCTTTTAAAGAACGTTAATGTTAAGGGGCCCAGGGGCCAGTACGCGCACATGGACCCAGATGCGGAAGCAGGTACGAGGAGCAATGATAAAGGTTCAAAACTCTTTATTATATTAACACAAAAGCAAACACAGGGAGGATCTCGCTAGCGGTCTCTCAGGCGCACTGGTAAACGGAGTGGTGTGGCGGGTGAGTGTCCAGCGACAGGTGAGTACAGAGAGTCCAACCTGGTGAATCCAATGGTCCAGAGAAATGGGTGGCGGTGAAGGGTGGCAGCTGAGGGATTGTTAGCCTGTGAGCTTGGAGCAGTGTGAGGAGTTCCAGAATGGTGACCAGTGGCCAGGTAGGTATACAACTATACTTAGAGTGAATGGTGAATCCGAGGTAATTGATTAGCTGACAAACTAGCAAAGAAGAGATGTGAACACCGGTCTTAAATACTGGCTGCAGATTAGCCCGGATCTTGCACAGGTGAGAGTGGCAGGTGTACTGATTGAATGCTCCACCCAGGGGAGGAACAGGAACGTGGTGGGAAAACACTGGTGACTCACCCGGACCGTGACAGCTAAACTGAATTCCATTTTTTCCATTGTGGCCAAGATTTTTTGGAATTCACTACAAGAAAGTATATTGTTGAGAGTGCAATAATTACTGTTTTTGTTGATTCTCTGTCATAGCTTGTACTGGTCAGTCTTGTTTCCCGTGATTCCTAACATTTTATTTTCCAAAGAGACTGGGCTTAGTCTACCTAGGCTCTGCTTGTGTGGGTCAGACACCTGATCCAATGATTCCCATGCAGCCGAAGAGTAGTCACAAAACTAGATTCCCTTACCAGTCTCCATTGAGCTGGTCTGCTTTTTCCTGAAGATTTCATCCAAATACTCACCTTCTTGACCCACCTGCCTGCTCACCCTCCTTTAGATTTGGTTTCCTCCCAAGACGTTACCCGTTGCTTCGTTTCTGTCTCAAGTAAGTGATTGAAAAACAATTCTGAAACATTAAATTAGCTCATTTCTGTGTCGCTCACCCATACTATGGACTGAATCTAACTCCCATTCCCTCTCTCCCAAGGTTGCTGTCTTGAGTTACTAGAGACTCTTTCCAGTCTGGTGACAAACATGTGAACTGGGAGCTGTTGTCTCCTAGTCTGTTTCACAATTACAGACTATTGCAGCTCCCATTTTGGCGAGTGAAATTCTCATATTTTCTTTGTTACTGAGCACTAATTAGCAAATATCTGGGTTGATGTTAGCTGACCTCCACCCTCATCCAAATAGGGTAACAATGGTTAAGGTGATGGTGGCCATAAAGCAAAATCAAGATTCCAAAATAGGACTTTACAAATCAGTGACTTTTCCCACAACAACTATGTGTAATGTGGGTTGCTTTTTACAAAATAAGCCATTATTATTATTATTGTTCCAAATCCTGCTCTGGTAAACAAAGATGTCTTTTTTCTCCATCCTTTAGAAATTAATGTGTAAACTTACCCAAAAATCAAAATAGAAAACAATGATTTATTACAGTCCTAAAACAGCAAAATATGTTTGTGTTCAATACACAGAATTCATGTACAACATCAAAGCAAAGACCTGCAGCAACATTTAAACAACTTTATAGCTAAGAACTTTTGTTTGCACACGGTTTGTTCACTAGGTTAGATTTTTCCAATAAAACAGTGAATGACTAACAGTTACCTTGAAGGCCAATTTGAAAATCTCGAGATTTCAGACATTGACACGAGCCTATGACCATAATACCATAGGGTAAGGCTGAAAGTTATAGTGATCACACCTCAAGCGTGCCCCTATCCACATATCCAGCAGCTAAATATGAATGAAAACAACACCCTTGCCATTTCCTCGGCAGAAGAAAAAATGGCTTGAAGCTTGGATCACCAGCACATATGCATCGTGCAGGGAGTTCTGTCTCTATAACTGAGCAGTGTTTGAAGTGTGCTTTGGGGATCCTGCCAGGCTTTGGCTGTAACTGGGAAACACAGCTGTCCTGTGGCTGATAGCTCCAGAGGAACAGTAACCAGATGATCATTTGTTTATGTAATCTTTAGGGAAATGTGCAGGCAAAAGAGTGACAGGTATCACAGGTCAATTACGGTGCAGAATAGGAAGTGAATGGAGTTAACACATCAAAAGTTAAAAGGTGGTAGATTACGATTCATCTTAATGACCTAATAATTCATTAGGTCTTGGTGCAATGACACATCACAGAGCACAGATGGTGGTGAGCAGGGAACAGTGTCTTCCCTGCAGTTTTATGTTTTAATCTGGTAGGAAACCAATTATGCCTGACGGATTTAATATTATGAGATTGAGTCCAAGTGAGGCACAATATAGCTGCTCCCTGTGCATTCTGATATGAAACATTCATCATTGCATCCATACCATTCCTTGCTCAACAATCAACATTTTTCCTACATTCGGAAAACAGGTTTGCATTGTGAAACAAGAAAAATGAGCTATCACTTATTTTTAATTACAGAAAGGTTGTTGTTGTTGTTTCTTAAATTAATCTATGGAATTAAATATACTGCGATTATTCCATGTGTTCTGCTCTCATGAGAATTTTTTTATTGCTCAGACAATTAATTTTGAAAATTACTATGGGGTTAATTAATGAAATGAAAATAATGATTAGCTGCATTCCTCCATCAAACACAACCTTCACTTCTGTCTAGTTTGCAGGTTTGACTTTAACCTTCTAAACCTGCAGACGCAACTGCAGAAACAGCTAGATCCCACACCTTGTAAACGGAACACAAGTATGCTATACTTTAACTGTGATTCAAAAGGATCCCAGCTGTAGGATAGCATTTGTTTAACCATAATAGATCTAACAAGCCTGTAATCAATCAGTCTTGATAGGCTGGAAGTCTTGCGTGGCAATATCTAACGTTACAAATGCAAAAAGAGCCAGCAGTTATACAGTTGTGGTAAATGAACCACTTCATGTCATGAGAGGCAAGATTTGTGTTACAGGAAAGCAACTGAAGATAAATGATGAATTACATTAAGAACTGCTTACCTGGCTGGAAACAAACCTGAAAGGCACCATGTGGTAACAACAAGATAGGACTTGTGTTTCTCCTCAGAATAGAAGCATCATCTTAGTTTATTTAGTTGGCTAATGAAAAAAACAGTTCCCACAAAATAACACAATAATGCAGAAAATTGCTGCATCATTTGCACTGTTTTGAGAGCAAATATTAGGTATTATACATTACATGGTTCCCTACATGGTGTAAGCACTGTATAGTACCCATAACAGTGTCTAAACTTGTGGCATGCTGTGATTTTTACAGAAAGGCAAACTGAGCTGAATACTTTTTAGTCAGTTTATTGGCCAGCATCATATACTATAATATATTTCTAGTGGTTGTCCCATGTCATTAATGGGACACAGGCACACTTGTGAAACGGAGACAGCTACAGTTTGCCATGAATATGAAACAAGCGGGGCTTTTAGTAACAATACCAACTATGGCCAAAAGATAGCAGTGATGAAAATGATGGATGCAAATAGACAATGAGATTTATGATAGCATTGTCTACGATGCAAGGAGAGCAATCACTTTACTTTGGTACATTTTAATTTCTGTCTATTTTTAGATTTGATAAGGCAAGCAGTGCAAACAACCAAATCTTCTCAGAAGATGTAAAGTCAAAAATTAGTCCAAGTGTTCTGGCTTGGTGTGATTGCTGTATTCACTCTTATTCAGATGTTACTGTTTATCCAGTTTAGTCACATAGACTTAGCTGTTAGGCTTCGTTGGAAATCTTCATTTCACATTTACATAGCTCTTAAATTTAGCAGTAGTTTCAAATGTGGGTTAAGTGTTCTTTCGGTAACGATTCATGTTACATACTGAGCTCCTGAGACCTATTCTTTCTTAAGAATTCTTAAGCAGTTTGCATGCCCAGTTGCTTGATTTTATACACCATGGAATAGCCATGGAAGTGATTGGAACACCTGAATTTAATGTGGTGAATGGGTGAGTGAATACTTTTGGCAATATAGCACATCATACAGTATCATGGGATTTCTGCCAATTACCACTTCTACAGATTGTGTAAACTAATCATGTAATTTGATACCATGAATTGCTGACATATCTTAAACCTTGAACAAAAGCCTGTTAAACCTGTGGACATTATGACCATAACACAATCCATCTAAAAAAAAAAAAGATTGACTTATCAAAGGTTTAAGATAAGTTTGCATCAGTTATTGCTAGTTAATTTTAAATCCCAGCATATGTTCCTTTTTTACTAATAAAATGTAATAAAATTATATTTTTCACAAGTGGTTATAATTTGTATGATCTGCATGAAATAACATGGTAAGAACAGACTTGGGTGAAGTAAGAAGCACACTTTTTGTAATCCATCTTATGGATAATGTAGTTTTAATACAGCAAGCATCCAGCATCACATTATTCATAGTGTTATTGCAGTCAGATTCTCTCTGTACTATAGTTCTCTTTTCTTGAGTCCTTATTCTTTCCTTGACCACATTGATTGTTGATTTAAATCAAGGTCAACAAGAAACCATCTATGAAATAAAGACAGGAATCAAGACTCAACAAATAAGAAAAAAAAAAAAGAATTTCAGACCATAAGAACATCTTTAGCTTAAATATAATGGACACAAATAGAAAATACTAAGCTTAATATGTATTAAAATATAAACAAAATATTTTTTGCACACTTTTTCCACTTCTGACATTAAACAGCTGCTGTTTGTTGATTTCAAAGTGCATGCTATTTGGAACCCCTGTCTGCAAGTAACTCTAAAAGTAGCTTTGTTAAACAGCATAGTAGTGATTAGCAACAGTAGTAAATTTCATGGACAGGTAATTAGAGTAATTGCTTAGAAATAATGAGGAGGCAGTTTTCCCCGAAAATAGACATTAATAAATCCTTATTAATGGATTATGGCCCCATGTGGCCAAGAAATTAAATTAAAATCAAACTAGAATATTAATGACAGTTTTAACTGTTTAATTTACAATATCTTTTAAACTTGAGGTCAGACTCAACTGTCATACACTGATTTATAATTTCATTTAAGTCTAACAAATTCATCCAAACCATCAAACCCATATCCGTGGTCACGATCAAGGACATGTTGGCAGTTATGGTCTTGCCGCCCCTTCACCTCCTCCTCACCACCACTGCTCCTTCACACAGTGCAGAAGATCATTAATCTGAGTGTGTGCACTTTTGACTGAGCTGCAAATAGGCCCTAACTGCCTCCCTGCAGTTCCTGCCACAGATGATTATCATTGCGACGATTAAAACACTGACTAATGCATCCCCTCAGGGTACGCCGCTGCCCATCTCCTTCATCACTGCGACTGACCCACTGAATGGCTTGTTAGCCGAAGTCTGCCCAGTGGATGGAGGGACGAGAAGTTACCGCCAGTGTTCTCCTTGCCAAAAGCTCACTGACTCTCATGCAAGTGTATTAACAAACCTAAGGTATTTGTTTTGCCTTTGTCAGCTTCAGTGGATGTTTTAGTTTGGCCTCTAATGTTTTTGTTCACTTAATTTAAATAGTGTCATGCATAGGTCAGGGGGAAAAATGCACTACACTAAGTAATCAAATCCTTTATTACTTCTCAAAAGCTTACCCAAAATGTTTTCACGAGCTTCATTCACTGACTAACTTCGCAAACTGTCTCATTAACAGGATACTTGAGAAGTGCATCATTACTCAGCAACACACTTAATCATTTATTTTCCTCCAAATATGCAAGTGTGTTTTTTGGAGTGTGAAATCGCTCAAATGAATTGATTCTCTTATTTTTTTTTATTTCTGCAACGTAATCACTGGATAATGGGCTCAGAGCTGAAGGCGTGTTCACATCAATTAATGCTATTCAGGGAGAACCCAGTAATTGATTGCTGCTACACTAACACAGCCCAACCATACTGCTTTCATTTTCAGTGCAATTAAGGGCTTGCGATTGTAGATCTCATCATAAATCTTAATCAGGATTCTTGCATTTGTAAGTGGAAAATGAAATCCTTAATGTATTTATATACCCCTTTAATTCAGCTTCCTAGAAATAGAGAATGACAACAGAGCAGGAAAAATAAAAAGGATTGCACTTGAGACCAGACAGGGTGGAACTACAATATTAAAATAGGAGGTGAGCTAGACGTTTTTGTAGATAAGGAAGAGAAAAAAAAGTTTGCGGGATATTGCAGTTCAATGTGTATTACATATCATAGGCTTATTGGGAGTCTACATCTTGTATACATTACAGACTGTCAGGGGCTGGGGTCTGTGACCCAGCATTTTGAGTATTTTTGTATTTTTGATTTCTTATGTTATATTGTAAGGATGTTAAGCTTTAGTATTATTATTACCATATTTTCCGCACTATAAGGCGCACTTAAAATCTTTTAATTTTCTCAAAAATCGACAGTGCGCCTTATGTATGAATTCTGGTTGTGCTTACCGACCTCGAACCGATTTTATGTGGTACACAGCGCTCACAAATCTGTCAAAAAATGTTTTAGTACGACTTTGGTAAGCTATGAAGCTGCACCATTTGATGGATTGTTGGAGTATTACGGCTACCGTAGCCAGGAGCCTCACAGGGTAATCTGGGTCCAAAACTCCGTCCGCTTCTGGTCCCAAAGTCAAACGAACGCTGCGACATCACTGAGAGTTAAAAACTGTCTAAATTCTTTCATCTTTAATAAAATGATCAGCGTTGCTGCTTTACCAGGTGTAACAATTAAGTTTAACATCCAGGCATCCATGAAAACAGAATTTATTACATTTAACGGAGTTAGAAGTTAGCAGGAAGTTAGCTGGCTAGTTTCCACCTAAACATGATATAGCATGTTCTGACTGAGAGATTTCTGAATAAATTAAAACGTACAGCTCTGCTATCACTTCCAACATAAATGAAGACAGAAAACTAAACAGCAGTGACGTTTGTAGGGTTACTGAAGTTGGACTAGCTGGTATATAATGATGTGCTACGTGATCGCTAGCGACACAGCTATGTTAGCAAAACATAAACACAGTGAAGCTGGAGGATGAACGCTAACTTTTTGCCACTCGATAAAAGTTAACGTGAGGGATCCCGATGGTTAGGGA
>VUQG01012509.1:12626-31968 GCA_015106755.1 Etia nguti
TAAAACAATGATGCAGTAAAATATAGAAAAAACAACAATAAACAAATAAAATAAGTCAATAAAAACAACTAAAACAACATCTCCAAAAGTTGATTCTGTTCATCTGGACGTAGCGTTTTGTGGGAGAAACGTTTCGTCACTCATCCAAGTGACTTCTTCAGTCTCAGCTGACTGCAGGTTTCCCCAATCTTATAAACAGCACATTTGCATAATGACTGAAACCAGCCCACTGAAGGAACAATGGGCTGGGAGGTCAGTTCCTTAATCTTAATTATGCAAAATTAATAAATTATAATTAAGATTAAGGAACTGACCTCCCAGCCCATTGTTCCTTCAGTGGGCTAATTTCAGTCATTGTGCAAATGTACTGTTTATAAGATTGGGGAAACCTGCAGTCAGCTGAGACTGAAGAAGTCACTTGGATGAGTGACGAAACGTTTCTCCCACAAAACGCTACGTCCAGATGAACAGAATCAATTTTTGGAGATTTACTTTCCTGGATGATTGAGAATGCATCAAGACGAAACTAAAACAACCACTAAGTCTGTTAAAACCAAAATGCTTGGGTCAAAGTATGTTAAAAGCCAGACCATAAAAAAGTGTCTTCAGTAATGATTTAAATTGGTCAAGTGTTTGTGCAGATCTAATATTTAAGGGAAGACTATTCCAAAGTCTGGGACCTGCCACAGAGAAGGCTCTGTCATCACGAGACTTTAGTCCGAGGAACGGATAACATTAGTTTTGAACTGGACCTCATGCTTTTCCCTGGAGCATAAATAAATAGCTCAGACAGGTAAGAAGGGGCTCGGCCGGTAAGTGCCTTAAAAACAAAAAGTAAGAGTTTAAATTGGATCCTGTAATGAACAGGGAGCCAGTGTAGAGAAGCTAAAACTGGGGTTATATGCTCCTTCCGTTTAGTGCCAGACGGGCAGCTGCATTTTGGACCAGCTGGAGACGATAAATAGAGGCCTGGTCCAAACCAAAGTACAAAGAATTGCAGTAGTCCAGTCTGCAAGTAATAAAGAGATGAATAACACGTGTAGTTATGAGTCCTAACTAAGATACTACAACAACGCAGTTTAAAAATAATCTTGTTGTACTGCCACGGGTCATGGATGATTCATTTATACCCTGCCCAGCTCTGCTCGAATCAGCCTGTTGTTGTGTTTGTGGCTTTCTAAACATCTGTTACCAACAAGAAAATTGCAGAGTGCCCTCTGGTGGGCAAACTGTTTAACATCAACATTCATAACACAGTTGAAGGGTGTTTCTCCCAGTTCTTTCTTCTTCTTTTTTTTTCTTTACTGTTTCTATTGTCCTTCTGAAAACTATATATGTGCAAATGGCTAATACTGGCTGATATATCAGTCCTGCCAATATATAGATTTGAATGTAGTTACTTTTTGTAGTTACACATAAAGTTTCCCAGAGCCTTCACTATTTTATTTCAAAGTTTAAAAAAAGAAAGGTTCATACACCAGCTTTGCAAATCTACTGCAAATCTGCATTTGCAGTGTGTAAATCCAGTTCTGTTTATTTTTTGGTATTTGTCTTCAGTTAAGACTCTATGCATAAACACAAACACACTGTTTATATACACTCATTACTTAATGGTTTATACTTTATGACTCACCAGAGACATCCAAGCACCCGGTGAGGTGGAGTGCCAGGCCCTCCTTCACATTTACTACCCCCTCCTCATTCATCGCCTTTCAAAATGCACCTTCTATATACTATACAAGGGCACGCTTGCAGAAAGCCCTAATGCGTATGCTAAACCGAACTTGGTATTTATCTGCTGTTGTGCCGAGCCACGGTGAGCTGACTCCCACAAGCTGGCTGTCAAGGGCAAGGTGTTCGTCTTTGACGCAGGCTCCTTGATCTTCTGTGATCCCTCCCAGGCATCTTCGCTGCAGCTGCACTGCTTCATTATGACATAACCTCCACTAGGCAGCTTCCAAACAACATTGCCCCCTTCAAAATATCACATCTGCCATCGCAGTCTGAATTCGCAATGGTGGATTATCTTTGTGAGTGTGAGATGGAAAGCAAGAAGGAGTAAAGAGACAGAAAAAGAAGAGTGCTTTGAAACTGGCTCCAGTTACTTTCAGCGAGGAGCCTGACTATTGGTCATCCTTCAGTTACACTTTATGTTCACCAAAAGCAGCTCTTATGCTTTCTGTAAACATTTTTACTCAGTTTAATCAATTTCATTCAAGTGGAATCGAGTGCCATGAGATGCAAGTATTGCGCTGTTTTTTTATTTTACATCCCTGTCTCTGCAGCTCTGCAGAAAAACACTGTTTTGTACATTTTGATGGGCTAATTCAGCAATTCAGTGTTATGCTTCTATAATACTGGGAGACATCAACAGGCCAGTCTCTTTTGGCTTCTTATTTTTGTCAAGCTTCAGAATATATTTCATGAACTTAAACATTCGTGAAGCCCCCTCTCCTTGACAAAAGCAACCATTGTCATCAGGGGTCCTCTTAACCTCTGACGGTGATTACCTGAAGTCTATTCCCAGTGCTACTTTAAATAATAAAAACCAGTCTAAAGATGTTTCAAGAGTAGCATAAGAATGCTTGGTATTTGACTCAGTCTAATCTACAGTAGTTTAGTTCTGTGCAGAGTAAAACATACGACCCTTTAGTACAGACTGTTGTTAGCATCTAGCGTTTGCACAGATGGTGATATTTCAATGAAACAATGACATTTTTATTATGTGAGTGCTGCTGTGCTCCATTCGAAGTCAGCAGTAGTAAACGCACAGCTGGCAGGTTTCTGCTCAAACTGCCTTATGTTTTATAAGAAAATATACATCGGCAACAGCTACTGTCACACCTGAATTGGGAGTTTTCAGCTCATCGAAAGGCTGTTATCAGTTATCAGTTCCACACATAAAAGAAGACAGCGTGCTCTACCTTTTAGCCAGGCTGTTATCCATTCACTGTAATGAGTGATAAACACACAATGCCTTGATAATGTAGGAAAGCTCCAACAGTCATGTAAAGTTTTTTTTGTTTTTGTTTTTTAAATCTGGTGGTAAATGTTGGCGTAAGCTAGCAACTGTGCCTTTATAAGATGTGCTTAATTAATGTATTTTTTTTCTCCTTTGTGCCTCAACCTATCCAAACTGTCTGTAACACAAAAGAGTGAATAAGATGAAAAAGAAAAGCCAAAAATGTCACGTTAGACCATTACACCATTGCCAGTTCTCTGCCGCCTCCCTCTTCTCCCAGTGCAGAATTGTGTTGCCGTTTTAACCTTGAAGCACGTTGTCCTTTTCTTTGGTTCAGCAGGGCAGAATGACTGATGCCGAATGAGGTAATAACTATCTACTAGGAGCCAGAGGAGGCCACTTATGGGTGATATCTGGGGCTGATAACAACTGGAAACTGCCATTCAGGTGGCTGATAAGATTTTAAATAGGTGATCACTGTGCCAGCAAGACTTAAGATATTGCACCATTTTTGCAATATCTTATTATAACTTCACCATTGTCAGAAAGAAAATGCACACTCCTTTAATTAGCTTTTAAAATTGCACATTGATTTATTATTTAGAATTATTCCAGAATTGACATTAATATATTGATAATTAGGAGGTCTGCTAGGACCATTGGTGAATGTCTGGAGGGTAACCCTGTAATACATGTCAAATTTTTCCTTCCACGTTAACCAGATTCACTATTTCTTAGACTAATTAAACAGACATCTTACCCCTACCATAAAACTTACTGTCACAAGTGCATATCTGTTTGGCTTGAGGAACAAAGTCCACTAATACATGTTAGGCTGCCTGTTCTTCCCTATTCTTTTCCCAAATGCTTATGTTCATGAAACTACTGAAACATGCTTCCATTACCATCACTAAAGCAAAGACAGTATGTTCTACTTCAAATATACACACAACCCAGCTACTTGTGTAAAAGGGCTAAGAAGAGCGTTCACACACACACGGCCTTGTTCTCCCGTGGAGGATCGGTACAGTTGCAGCTTCTTGAGCAGTGGATGATTTTTCCACTGGAGGCTAGCAAGGTTCAAGGTAGAAGGCTTTTGTGGCAGCAGCTTAACAAGCCAGGTGAAAGTACAAAAATAAACCCAGAATACCCCTATGCAACTAAATTGTATTGTAAAGCTGAAGCGTTGGATCATACCTAAAAAAGATATACATAATACATAAATACATAAATATTAAAAAAAAACAAAACACCTGCAATGTATTAGCCAGGTAACAAAATTAATACTTAATGAAAAGTCAAGTACCATGCTTCATTAATGCATTCAGTGTTGACTAATCTCAGTGTATATTTTCCAGCACCGGCTCTAGTTAATACAGTTAATAATATACTTTAATTCAAATTATTTGTATGTATGCCATGAATGAAATAGAGAAAGGGAAATCAAGCCTATTATGTCTTACCTTACTGTTACTCTTACATAACATAAATACAGATGGTCATTACTGTTTTGGGGTTTTTTTGTTTCTTTTTATTTTAGAATCCAAAACAACACCTTTGAATTATTTTATAAGGTGGAAGCAAGAGTAACAAAACCCCTCCAGTAAAATCCAGCTGAGAGGTGAAGTCTGTGAGAAATGGCAACACTCCACAGATTTTTCGCAGGACTGGTGTTAGTTAATACCAGGAGGATGAATTCAGTCCTTATGGAAAAAAAGTGGACATACAAAATTGGAGGAAATCAGTTCAATGCAATGTACTGTAACTTAATTTGCTGATGGATCTTAAATATAAACATTTCATTATATATAAATTACACATTCTGTTTTTCAAATGACTTTTTTTTCATTCTTCTTTAACAAGTAGATTTGTAACCATTTAACACATTAGTGATACTGACCCATGTCATACTCAGTTTTGTTTTATGTGATAAAAATATACAGCAGAAAGCTACATTCGACTGCTCCTTTATTCACAAGGGGTCACCGCAACAGGCAGCTCGGGCTTGTTTGATTTTCTTCTTATGCCTGAGGCCCTTCCTGGCACAACCCCAAAGGGATTTGTGTCTTTTCCCAGGATAAAACCAGGGAGCTTTTGCTCGTTAGGCAGACGTGTATGCTACACTATAGAGCCTCTTCTGAGCACATGCAGTACAACTGAAAAATAACTACGTATACAGATACCACTGTTAATTTCAGTCCAAACTAATAACCTTGTTATTTCAACCCAGTCTCATTCCTAGAGAATCAGATACTGCTGTTTGTAAAAGGTGTCCCTAAGTTGACACTAAGACCTTGCTCTGCTTCAAAATGGCCAATATTTGCTTAAGGCATCATCAGTGACAGCCCAACCCTAACCCTGACTCTAGTTCTAGGCAATCAGAAATGTCATTTTTCTTTTTAATGAACGTTTTTTCCAGAATCTTGGCAATCAGAGATAAAATCCTAAATGACTACAAAAACCATTTTTTCACACAAAAAGTCAGTTTTCTTTTTTTTTCTTTTCTCCAAAATACAGGTTAGTGTTACCAGGGTTGAGAAAAAGTAAATCATTATATTCATCTTTGACAGAAATACATTTAGAGTGTTAATTTCAAGGAGACACAGATGGATGGAGTCCAGCTGAGACGAGCTGCCTCACAAGTCTTTCAACACTCTGAAGTTTTTTAAACAGCTCTTCACAAAGTGCATCTGTCTTCAGATATGAGGAGATCGTTATACGTGCATTGCCGTCTTTCCATTCTCTTAGAATGAACGTGTTGCGAGGTGGGTTTCTTTTTAGACATTCGTGAGACTCTGAACAATTGGGGCATTCCCCAAAAAATCAGTTTACAATATTGATACTTCATATTTCAAGTGAGGCTGGTGCGGTAATTTCACCCAATTTTCCCATCAACCCTTTCATGGATTAATTATGACAACCTCAATCAGGATTTTTTTTCTTAAGTATTTTTATTCATCTTTAGGCATGAAAAAAAGATTTTTGAACCTAATTTTTTTAAACATGTACTTTTCAAAGAGTTTGTTACATGTCCACTTAGGTGGACAACTGATGTGTATGGAGTGACACATCAGTGTCCAATGTAGCGGTTTATGTGCAAGTGTACCATAAAATAAAGGAAATGTCTAGTCATTTAGAAGACCAGTTACAGTTAGGTCCATATATATTTATATATTATATATTATATATTTTTCTTTACCAGTTTACTGAGACATGGATATGGACATAATGTGTAGACTCTCAGCTTTAATTTAATGGTATCCACATTCAAATTGGATGAAGGGTTTGGAAGTTTCAGCTCCTTAACATGTGCCACACTCTTTTTAAAGCAACCACAAATAATTGGACAGTTGGCTCAAAGGCTATTTCATGGGTAGGTGTGGGCAATTCCTTCGTTATGCCATTATCATTTAAGCAGATAAAAGGCCTGGAATTGATTTAAAGTGTTGTGTTTGCATTTGGAAGATTTTGCCGTGAACAGACATCATTTAGTCGAAGGAGCTCTTTGACCACATGTGAAACAAGTCACCCTTAAGCTGTGAAAAAAGAAAAAACCTACCCAAGAAACTGCTACAAAAGTAGGATTGGCAAAATCTACAGTTTGGTAAATCCTGAGAAAGAAAGAAAGTGCTGATGAACTCATTAAAGCAAAAAGAACTGGACGTCCATGAAAGACAACAGTGGTGGATGATCGCAGATTTATTTCCACGGTGAAGAGAAATCCCTTCACAACAGCCAACCAAATGAACAACACTCTCCAGGAAGGTAGGCGTATCAATATCCCAGTCTACCATAAAGAGAAGACTGCATGAAAGTAAATATAGAGGGTTCACAGCATGATGCAAGCCACTAATAAGCCTCAAGAATAGAAAGGTTAGATTGGACTTTCCTGGCTTTTTTAGATGTTTTTTTCAGCACTGTTCTGGAAAAACATTCTTTGGACAGAAGAAACCAAGATCAACTTCTACCAGAATGATGGCAAGAAAAATGTGCGGAGAAGGCGTGGAACAG
This sequence comes from Etia nguti, assembly GCA_015106755.1. Classification (NCBI taxonomy): domain Eukaryota; kingdom Metazoa; phylum Chordata; class Actinopteri; order Cichliformes; family Cichlidae; genus Etia; species Etia nguti. The sequence continues at coordinate 19,600 of VUQG01012509.1, forward strand.
CTCATGATCCAAAACATTCCACATTATGTGATGATATTATTGATGATGGGACTCGGGACAGAAGCAGCCGACTGAAGTCTGAGGTGTTCAGAGACATACTGTCTGTTCAGATCCTGCTAAATGCAGATGGACAATGACCCAAAACATACAGCCAAAGCAACACAGGAGCTTATTAAAGCAAAGAAGTGGAATAATCTTGAATGGCCAAGTCAGTCACCTGATCTTAACCCGACTGAACATGCATCAGTTGCTGAAGACTAAACTCTGGACAAACAAATAGCAACTGAAAGCTGCTGCAGTAAAGTCCTGGCAGAGCATTAAAAAGGAGGACACCCGGCATCTGGTGATGTCCATGAGTTCAAGACTTCAGGCTGTCATTGCTAGTAAAGGGTTTTCAGCGAAGTATTAGAAATGAACATTTTATTTTCATTTATTTAATTTGTCCAATTACTTTTGAGCACCTGAAATGAAGGGATTGTGTTTAAAAATGCTTTAGTTCCTCACAATTCAACCCACTTAATTAAAGCTAAAAGTCTACACTTCAACTGCATCTGAGTTGTTTCATTTAAAATTTATTGTGGTAATGTACAGAACCAAAATGATAAAAAAGTTGTCTCTGTCCAAATGTTAATGGCCCTCACTGTGTTTGTTTTTTGTTAATAATAAAAATAATGTTTTAATCTTTAGGTATGTTAGCAAGTAACTGCCAGCTAAGGATTTAAAATGTTTTTTTAGCATAAATAAAAGTGTGGTTTGTATAAAACAGATATAAAGAAGAGTGTTATAAACGGGAACAGAGCAGCGATTTTTAGCTTGATGGGAAGAAATATTTTAGTTGCACTGAAAAGCAGCTTCCTCTATTCAAAAGCAGACCTTACTAAAGTACTTTACATGATTTTGAGGGAAAGAAAAGACGATACAAATGAATTTAAAGCATAAATATATTAGTAAACTGAATATAAGAATAAGGTCACAGCGAGACTATGACTGTTAACAATTACTGAAGTAATAGACTGGATTTAGGTGGTGACAAAAGCTAGAAAGCGTGGACTTCACCTCCTAGAGTGGTGAGGAGGCTGGTTATAAGAGTGTAATTACCCCCGCCCCACCCCGTCTCGCCCACTCTGACACCCAATAATAAAACTTTGATGTGCTCCTCTCAAAAAGTAGCAGCAGCCACTAATCACAATTGATTGCAGCCACTTAGGCGAGGCACACTCATCATCTCCCGCTCTCTCTGGATGGGAGTCATCCTCGGCAAAGGCTGGAGAAGAAAAACTATTTAAATGAAATGCAGCAAAAGAATGAAGATTAATCAAGAGAGGGGAAAGAAAAAGCAAAATGAATTAAAATCACGCAGTCAGCAGAGGTGAAGAGGGGAGAAAGAGGCGGCAGAAGATATGTACAGACCAGTCTTCTACTGCTTTGTATTAAAGTTTCTTTAAGTCAAATCCACTCTAATTTTATCTTTGCTTTCTGCTACGCTTCAATGCAGAGATCACGGCTGCGTGAGGCATGACCTTTTACAGCCTTTTTCCACTTTTCCCCATTTGAATATAATTTGCTGGCTGTTTGTAATAAATATAAAACATGAAGTTTATATGTTTTAATAACTCAAGATAACCATCTCAAAAACTAAAGAAAGTTATGGAAGAAGATAGTGTCATGCTTCAATTGTTAACAATGTAAATGCACATATTAAGTGGGTTTAGCAATTCTTTGCCTATGGCCATTTATGTTTCTGTACATGCAAGTAGACAATAGAGATATAGCAGCAAAACAGACTCGGAGGTCACCAGAGTCCATTCATCACTTTACACTGTAGGTGTCACAATATGAGGAGTGCAAGATGCAGGACTCAGGAGGCCAACTCTCATCCACAAAGGTTGAGCCTTTAATATAGGCGAATAAACAATGATCCAAAAAGAAGCGAGGAATAACGCAGGGCTGGAAACAGGGAAGAAACATAGGCACAAACACTCTGACAAAGAGTAAGGAGAAGACAGGACTGTTACACACTGAGGGCTGATTAGATGTAATGCCCAACGGGAGGGTAATGAGACACAGGCGAAAGCAATCACACACAGGTGAAGACAATCCGGGGAAACTCACAGCAAGCAAAAATAACACAGGAAACCAAGTAAATGAACCTTCAAAATAAAGCAGAAATTCAAAGAAGTTGGATACAGGCACGATGTATGTAAAGTACGAGACAACCCAAAAGGAAATACACTGAAAATGAGTCAAGGAAACACTGAAGGACACAATCACAGTAAGAGAAGACGGAGGGAGGAACAGATGGACATGGAGGGAACTTGAGCTACTACTAACAGATACCAAGACATGGACCAAAACACAGGATGCAAATTGAAACTCATCATTAGAATAACTGTAAGATAAAACAGAAATCAAAGGCTCAAATATGTCATAGCAAATAAAGCTTGCGGTCTACTAGAACACAGGAATCAAAGCAGGAGCCCAAAAATACAACAAACACAGAAAAAAGAACTACAAACACTTGCAGTTATCATGAAACCTCTGCAGAATCCCAGCTCAAATTACTCACCAGCAAATTCAAAACCAGAAAACAAGAAACATCCAAAGAATATCACAGCAGGGGTCTTAGGTCTGACCATCCCTCAGCTAACCAATTCTTCTGATTGTACAAGAAACTTGCCTTTAAATGTATATTCATCCCTGCATAGAAAAAAGGTCAGGTTTGTGATCAGTATCCAGAAGACAATCTACTGAAAATCCCTGTCTGGAAAAGCATCACTGGTTAGCTTCATCAAATGGACTTGTTTTCCTGAAAAGTCAACTTTTGTGGCAACAACAGTTAAGACGATGACGCATTGTAAAAACATTAGAAATCCCTTCCCATATGTCCTTGAATAACATCAAGTTCTCCATCACCATCAGCGTGTGAGAGGCATTTGAAAGGCACTTTGTCCTGTTCAGGTTAAAATGAGTGCTAAATGTACTGTGCCATACATGCACAATACATTTAGCACTTAGAAAGTATAAGTGCTGAATGGTAATATGAGTTGAACTGAGGTTTCAGGAGTACAGGGTCTTATACGGACATTATGGAACAAGCTCAGACTTTTTCAACTCTATCTTCCAGTACTTGTGTTCCACATGTAGGTTGAAAGTTATTCTAATTATTCCTCCTCTGCACGGCGTCCACGAAGCAAAGCCTGTGTCTACGCCATAAAAGATGACGACAAAATCCAAAGTACAGCTGAAGAGTGGTGTTTTGCTTCACTCTGTGGTGGAGAGTTACAAAAGTGATTTTAAATAGCAGTCTGGAGAAGAGTGATTTCGGGGACGACCTATCGATTTGGCTCCCTCAAAGACTGCTCAGTTCACCTACCTATAAATCTATCAATTTCGCCTTTACATTGCACTAATGTAGCATTGTTTATTGCTTTAGCACTCACCATTTACACTGCTCTTTCTTTTTGCTACTTTCCCTTTAAGTGGAGTGGAGAGGGGATCACATTAACAGTAGTATAAACATGATCTGTAATGAGAAGTGGTGCTGTAAGGATTCTGGTTACTTCTTGTTGTCAGTTTGTAGGACCAAGTGATATCCATCATTTGGAATTGAGGAGACTGGTTGCGTGCGGGAAATGCAATTTGGAAACCACTGACTAACTTCCCTCAAAGATTTAACTATTTATTAGGTTTAAAAAACACCAAAAACATATGCTTTGAAGATATAGCAATTTTTTGAAAGAAAGCCAGATGTGAAATGTAAAAGTGAGGTCAGAGGTCAAATGTGACATGATATTTGGGTGCAAACTAAAATCTGATTTTTAGAATCCCCATATACCAGGAGTATTTCCTAATTATTGCCTATGTAAAGAAAGGCAGTAGAGTTGTAAGCATAGTTTTAAAGATAAAATGTATTTTATTCAAGTTTGATCTTATTTGACCTAGAAGAAGAGGTCAGAGGTCAATTGTGGCATGATATTTTAAATACACATATATGGTATTTTCTATGTGTTGACAGTACACATCACGCTTGTAGAGGTCATAGTTTCTAAGTAATAAGGCTTTTTGTCCATTTTTTACCCCAAAATCATTGAGTTGACCTTGAAGACATTGGTGCATTGTTGTTGTTAGTCTTAAGTTTATTCTATAGGGTCTAGTTATCCTGTTTTGAGTTTCTTGTATTCCCTGTTTAGTTCCTTGGTTATTTAGCAGTTTCCCCCTTGTGTCTTTGCCCTCTGTGTTTACATAGTGGTGTGAGCTCGTGTGCCTCGTTTCCCCTCCTTGTGTTTTATTCCGTCTTGTTTATCTATGTTCCCCAGCTCGTCATGTCCTCTCTCTCCCTCGTGCTCCTCCATCTTCTCTCTCTCCCTCCAGTCTGCGTCTCTGTGTACTTCCTGTTTTACTTTGATGGTCTCCCGTCAGTCTGCGTCATCTTGTGTTTGCTCTTCCCCTGTCTCATTATGGTTATTCGTGTCAGCTGTGCTCCCTGCGTGTTCTCGCTTCCCTCACGATCCTTCTGTGTATTTATGTCCGCGTCTCCCTCAGTTCTGTGTTGTGTCCTGCCTCATAGCTGTGTGACTCTCCCTGTGTTTCCCCGTGTGAATAATCATTAGAATTTCCCAGTTTGGTTTTGTACCGTTTTGCCTTTTTCCAGCAATAAAGCTGTGTTTTTTGAGTTCACGTCCTGCTTCAGTGAGTCTTCATTTGGGTCCTCCCCTGCCTGCACACAGCGATTCATGACACATTTTAATAGATTGTTAACATGATACCACTCCACACCTCTGAATCCATGTTTTAGAGATGAACAAAAAGTACTTTTTGGAAAAAATAAAAAATCGTTTTTGATATGTGTCCGTTAGAATGATTATGTATTTTGTTTGTGTTCTTAGGGTCATCAGTGATGATGAAAGGATTATCTCAGAGTTGACTGAAAGTGGTACGAGTATTTCACTCCTTTAGATTTCTAAATCTGGCTGGCTAATTGAACAGGCTGTCAATCTATACTGGAAGCCCCAACATATTGGCTGCCGTCCCCACAGGCCAAGTCAGAAGACAATAGCCTATAGTTTTTCATATTGCTATAAACATAGCTTAAAGTGGTCACAACATACTAATGAATGGGATTCATTAAAGCCACCATGCTGTTAGTTAGCTCTAATTAGCATGCCCAGTGGCACTGCACTCAGCAACTCTTAAGAGGGAGATGGAAAGTCAGCTTCCTCTTAAAGTCTCCTTGGCTAAACTTCAGGACAGCTCTACTGTACGGTCTTATCACTGCTTTTAAATTAGCTCAATCACCATAAACTGCAAAAACAGATACATCAGATAATTTACAGCCTTTCAGGGTCTGGACAGACATCTCTTATCCAAAGACCTGACTATCAATTACCTTTGTCGGGCATCTGTGATGTCCCTGCTATGCTATCAGATATGATAGAACAAGAGAAGGAGAACGGGACAAAAAGAGCATGAAGATAAAAGGTCACTCTCTTTTCTGCCTGGTACACAAAGAAAAGTGAAATATGTATTCCAGTTTGCTGTGATGTTACAATAAAAGGACCGTCTGCAGTGTTCCTTGGCTCGCCTTGTCTTATGTTTTTTTTTTTCCTGAAATGTACCACTGTGTTCAGTCCTGCTGTGTTAACCAGGCTGTTCTCCGTCATATGCCCTTGCATCTCTTTGAGCCTGCAGTATTGTTGTCCCAAACCTTGAGCGTGGGGAGCTGTCCTTGCCAAAGTGCCTCAGTTTTTCTTTTCATTATTTTTTAGAAAGTATTTATTCAGTTCATGCTTACACGGCAACGCCTTAGTTAGAAGTGACACATAAGAGGATTAAGAGATCTTTGAGAAATGCTTTTATGGAATGGATTATATCTGATTGGCACGGGTTTTTAAAATTGTTGACGCACCAGATTTTTCATTAATTTATGGATGTTTCAAAGTATGCACAGCATAAGATGTTTAGGGTTTTAGCTAAGCATGAGTTGCTTGATGGTGCATTTCTGAATCCATGCATATATGTTCAGGACTGTTTGTGTGTGTGTGTGTGTGTGTGTGTGTGTGTGTGTGTGTGTGTGTGTGTGTGTGTGTGTGTGTGTGTGTGTGTGTGTGTGTCATTGCAGGATATAAAATTTTCTGATGAGCCAGTATGAAGATTAGCTAAATTAATTTGTTTGCATTTTTTTCTCACATCCATGTCATACACGTGTAATCACAGAAAATAACATCACGTGTGGGTAAGACTGATCCACCTGAGCAGCCCCCCAACGGGTTTAACATTAAATGTCCTGCTGCACTCCACATAATCGTTCTGCTCCGGTATTTCTCATGTTCTGGTCGTAGTCATGGATCTATGCATTCACCTCCCATCATGCACTGTGATTACTTTTACTGCTCCAAAGCTTTGTCATACTAACCTGGCGTTGTCCTGAACCCAGCCTCCAACCACTGAACATATGTGGTGTGCATTATCAATACATAGAAATTACCAAATAAAGATTTAAAATATCATTTCACATTTGACCTCCTTCAAAGTCAGTGTTAAAATGACAACATGTTAGTATTTAAATACATAAGAATTTGAATACACGTGTAAGTTCCCTGAAATTTTTTGCTAAATGGTGACATGAATACTACATATGTATCATATGCTCAAAATTATGTCAATTAAATGTGTTTCAGCAGGTAAAATAACAAAAGCCTGCTCTTTACACCTGTTTTTACTGCACTGAAAACTTCCTAAAGAAGATACAAAATACAACACTATTCCCTTAACAGTAACTCCTGCCCAGAAAGTGAGCAGCTGTGATGAAGGTTTGCTGCTTCTTTTCTTTGTTTTTGTTCTCGTAGCCTAGAATTAAGTCTATCAGTGATGATGACTTAGATCTCAGTGACACATATGTCACTCGCTGCTGACCATAGCATTTAATTTATGTTGTGTAAAAAGTTCAAGGAAAGCATCTAAAGGACAAAATGTTCAGCTGACAGCTGAAATGCCGCTGAAGCTAAAATTGCACTAAGGAGACGGCATGTTGCTGTTTGGAGGGATTTTTGACAAAGCAAAGGAAGACTGAGCAGTGAATCAAAAAACAAATGGCCTTATTAGTTTAATTCTACAGTTGTTACACCATCTTATTTAAAGTTTCGCTGACACACTTGGTTGTCATTTGGACATTGAACTACTGCTCCTCCGTATGGCAAAGTCCAGATTTATGCTGATGATATCGTGTTTTATATCCTCTTAAGATTTAACACTTTTTCAAATGATATTTTGTTTTTTAGTGACCTCCAGAAACCTTTTACAGTTTTTTTTGGATTATTCTAAGCTCCTTTAACAAATAAATTGTTGTGTTTTCTCAGTGAGATACATTACAGTGTCATAAATATTTGCATGCTGGAAACACGAAACACTGGCTGTTAATACAAAAGCCGCTTCTTTAAAAAGGAAGAACATGTCTCGTCAGTAACAGCTTTGCTTCTGAAACCCTTTCCAGGTGTTTTTTGTTTTTTTCCCCTTGCATCTCTGTATTGTAGCATGGGTGTGTTTGAATCTGGGAACATTTAATTCAATTAAATCATTAGGATTAGATGCTGACCTCTCATTTTAATGAGGGCTAACAAGGCGTTTGAATGAGCAACACTAATTAGGGGCACATTATTCATCTCCTAGAATAAGAGTTTCATTGTAGTTAGACAAAAGAAACTAATAGCTGCACTAATGGAACCAAGTATATAAGTTGCCTGTTTTTTTCTTCCTCTTTGGAAAAGGTGAGGAATATGTATTCAGACGAAATAAGAGCTTTTATGGAAAATACTTTCTTGTATGCCACACTTTAACACTGCATCATTAAATCTTTTCTAGATTGTTTGCACTGCTTCTTAGCAATTTGTTGTAGTGTTGTGAGCAGGATTTTCTGGCAGAATAATCAAAGAGTAAGAGAAGTACCGGGATAACAGCAGCATCTTAGTGATCTCTTGTTCAGATCATCCAACATCATGGCCAGTGTTTTTAGGTTTTCTTTTTTGGCCAAAGAAGAGCACAGATGTATATTTGGATGCAGATTTTTTTTTTCTAGTCAGCCTGGTGATATTATTTTAAATCTATCTGATATTCACAAATAACGATGCACAAAATCAGTTTTAGCCTCTTGCTTTTCGCATGTCTACAATACCTCTCAGCTTTAAATCCTGATAGCGTATGGCCGCGGAAGCCGTGTAAAATTATAATGGACCCCGGAGGTTCTTCTATCTATTCATGTCTGTTTTGAGGTGTTTTGTGTCAGAAGTCTCCGTGTTTAATACTTTAAGCTGGTAGAAAAAAAAAGTGTGCCAGAGGATGAGTACACAGATCTAAGAGAGTGCAGAGTGCAGAGAACCTGGAGTTGCTGTCAGTCAGAGCAGAGTTTATCAGCGCATCGAAGAGGGGATGGGTATGGGTAGGCTTTCATCTTAACCACATGTTGTCATTCTACATTAGAGCTGATAGAGTGTGCTTAGGTAGGTGGGCAAACAAGGTTAGGCAAGATGAAAGTGACTGCAGATGAAGAAGAGACAGGATTTATGGAACTGCTCTCAATTGCTGTGTAGGCTCACTGAAGGACAGCCAAGGATGAGGCTCGTGTTAATACAAACAACGCTGTTAACAACCACAGTATGTCTGAACAAAACTGCATTTTGGATTGAATAGAAGCGAGTAACAAAGTGCTTTATACAGAGTTGCACACTTAGCTCCGTGATTGATTGTTGACTAATTATACTGAGGGTTTTTTTTTTTTTTTACCCATGTGAAAGCTCTTTGAGTACAGCTTGAGGTTGTGAAAGCAACAATGGCTGGCTCGTATTTGTCCATATAAATAAATTCAAATTTCTAAAAAAATTTTTTTTTTTTACCAGAATTACGCCTACACCCGGAAAACGCTTGGACTGCTAAACGGCTCTTTGTTTTTAGCTAATATAGAACCAAAAGAACTCAAAGAATCTTCTTATGAAGAAAAAAGAAACAAAACACCAAAGTCCTGTCATTTCTATTACAGTATTGTTTTTGTAAAGTAACAAAATTAAAAATGAATGGCTTCTTCAATAGTGTTTTTTTCCCCTCATGCTTATGATGGACAAAAAGCTGTAGAAAGTTAAAATACTAAGTAATCTTTATCACATGTTTTCTCACTTGTCATTTGTCATAAGAAGCACACTTGAATTGTCATGTTTGCATCTGTATTTAAAAAACTGGAGGTATGAATTGGAGATGGTGGTACTAACAAAAAGACAGGAGGCCAAGCTGGAGGTGGCAGAGTTTAATATGCCCAGATTTTTGTTGGGAGTGACCAGAATGGAGAGGATAAGAATTTAGTATATCAGTGAAGCTGAATGAGTTTAAATACCTGGGGTCAACCATCTAAAGCGATGGACGGTGCTCAAGAGAGGTGAAAAAGAGTGCAGGCAGGGTGGAGCGGGTGCAGATGAAAAGTAGCAAGAGTGGAAGGGAAGGTTTACAAGATGTTAGTGACTCTTACTGTGATGTATGGTTTGGTGATGGCACTGGCAAAAAAGACATGAGGTGAAGATGGAGAGCTGAAACTCTAACGATTTTCATTGGGAGCGACCAGGATGGACGAGATTAGAAAGGAGTCCATCAGAAGCACAGCTCAGGTTGAGCAGTTTGGAAATAAAGTTAGAGAGGCGAAGTGGAGATGGTTTGAACATGTGCAGAGGAAGGATAGTGGATACACTGGAGAAAAGATGTTGGAGATGGAGCTGCCAAGAAGGAGGAAAACAAGAAGAGCACAGAGTGTATGTAGTGAAGAAGGAGATGCAGAAGGTTAATGTAACAGAAGAGGATGCTAGAGATAAAGTGGGGTGGAGGCAGTTGGTCCGCTGTCGTGACACTTCATAGGAAGAAGCTACAGCTCTAGTGGAGTTGACATGAGGCAGTGGACAGCAGTATCTACACATATTTTGATATATTTTGTGCTTTAACCCCAGATTCTTTTGAGGCCAAAAAGAAAAGAAAATGCACATTTTACATTATGATCTAATGCTGTTGTTTGTCTAATGAGATAACAGGATATATTTGTCTCACACCCTGCTCTGTTGGATGCTGCAAAATCCTTTTTTTTTAACATGGTAATAATGATAATCACAAGCTAATAATATGTCTCATTATTAGCTATAAGCCTCATTTGAAGACTACTGGTCAAATCACACTTACAGGAGTATGGGATCACATATCTTTATAGTACCGAATCCTGAATAATGACAAACAGCAGCATGAATGCAACTTCCCTTTTAAATTGCATGAACAGTACTAACTTCATAAAGTACATTTTTGAATGTAAAGACAACACAACATAAATGTGTTACAGACTAAAAGTAACTTAAAGTAGGAAGCCGCAATGACTTTTATACTGTGTGAGTGTATATATTTGATGTTAAAGCCATCATTAAACTTATGATTATCATAACACTGGTATTGTCAGTATTTGTTCATAAGCCATTAAAGTTGTATTGTGTGTGTGTGTTTTTTCTCCTTCAGCACTGAAAGACTCTCGCTTTCAGCTTGTGAACTTCTCAGACAACGAGCTGCGGGTGTCACTGTCTAATGTCTCGCTGTCAGACGAGGGTCGATATGTTTGCCAGCTGTACACAGACCCCCCGCAGGAGGCCTACGCTGAAATCACAGTGCTAAGTAACAAAGCACACAAACATATGCATACATATGCAGACAAACGCTCAGTGTTATTGTTAGAATTGAGTCAGTTAAACAGCAATTAGTCTACGCAAAGCAACGGTCTTATCACATTAATAAACTGTGTTTGTATAGATGTGTGAGACGTGAGATGTTTTTTGCCTTTTTATGGTGAGCTTAGTGAGACGCAGCTTTAAAAAAACAGAAAGGTGTTTAATTAATAAACAAAATATAACTTTTCAGATAATATTTTCACAGTTTTCCTTAAATTTAGAGACTAGCCCAACTATATAAATAAGCATACCTTTACTAGGATATTTTGGAAACAAAGTTTTAGACTTTTAACTATAACTGAACAATATTACCTTATAAATGCTATGGTGATAATAGCTGATAAATATGAATATAGTAATATGACATCAACATGCATTTTTTACTTACTTTGTGCTTATTGTTTTATGTTTTCAGTGTTTCAAGCTTGTGATTGTCAGATTTTTAAAGTATTTGTCATCTATAACTGTAAATACACTCACTGGCCACTTCATTAGATACACCTTGCTAGTACTGTGTTGTGGACCCATTTTGCCTTCAGAGCGGTATTTATTATTAATGCTATAGATTCAACAAGGTGGTAGAAACACTCCTCAGCAACTTTGTTACATATTCTCATGGCAGCATCACACAGTTGCTGTAGGTTTCATGATGTGAATCTCCTGTTCCACCTCAGCCGTGCTCTATTGGACTGAGATCTACTGACTGTGGAGGAAATTTGAGTTGATTTGAATTTAGTGACATGGCATGTTATGCTGGTGGAAGCAGCCATCAGAAAATGGGCACACTGTGGTCATAAAGGCGTGGACATGGAACAGCAACAGTACTCAGATAGGCTGTGGTGTTTAAATGATGGTCAGTTGGCCCTAAAGGACCCCAAGTGTGCCATCCAGTGTGTCTGCTGCTGTAGCCCATCTGCTACAAGTGGTTGCTACAAGTAAGTGGTTATTTGAGTTACTTTTGCCTTCCTGTCAGCTTGAAGCAATCTGGCCGTTGTCCTCTGACCTATGACAACAACATGGCCCATAGAACTGCCACTCACTGGATATTTTCTCTTTTTCGGACCATTCTCAGTAAACCTTGGAGGCTGTTGTGCAGAGAAATTCCGATAAATTGGCTGATTTTAAAATACCAGCAACCATGCCATGCTGATGTTTGGTTTGGAGCTCAGCAGGTTAGTAAGTAAGTAAGTAAGTAAAGTTTATTTATATAGCACCTTTCACAGAGATGTGTCACAAAGTGCTTTACAAGGTAAAAACACAATACAGTCGTAAATACATCATAAAAACCACACAATACAGTCATAAATACATCATAAAAACCCTGGTCTAATTAAAAGCTTTTTGAAATAAAAATGTCTTTAGCTGCTTTTTGAATGTCTCCACCGAGTCCAAACACCGTAAAAATAGGGGAAGTGCATTCCACAGTCTGGGTGCAACAGCTTGGAAAGATCGGTCCCCTCGAGTTTTAAAACGAGTGTGGGGGACCACTAAAAGGTTTTGGTTTGATGACCTCAGATTACGAGTGGGGGTATGTGTACGAATCAAATCAGCAATATAGGGAGGGGCCTGTCCCAGTAGTGCTCTAAAAGTTAAAACTAGAATTTCAAAATGGAACCTAAATCTGATTGGTAGCCAG
>VUQG01012513.1:2303-53065 GCA_015106755.1 Etia nguti
ACTTTCTGTTCTTGTTGTTTATATCCGTGTTCGGCTTTGCTTCTTGCAGTCTATGGTTCAGGTGGAGACTCTCGGGGAGTTGGGTGTGTTTTTCACTCTCTTTGTGGTCGGACTGGAGTTCTCACCTGAGCGCCTCAGAAAGGTAAATGAAGAGGATTTTTCTTTTGGAATAACGCAAATGCAGTTTGCAAAGGCAAAGACAAGTCTGGCACTGATGCCTGTGTGACACTGCATGGTCAAACTGTACTTCTTTAAAGTTCTGTGTGTTGTTGCGGTGATGCAGCATGACACAATTTGATAAATTAGAAGAGCTTGAAAAGAAGGTGACTGGACTTCTTTAAGTTTTTTGAAGACCCCCAGAAGGGTTTAAATACCTGGGACTCTCCACCGTTTGATTTTAGAAGTGAAGAAGCTTCTTGGATGAGACGAGAAATGTATTTTTAAAAAAAACCAAAAAAAAACAGTCGCTTTCTTTCTAACCTCCTTAGACAACAGTGACCTGGATGACTGAGAACCTATGCAGACATATAGTGGATGTTAGCAGCTGATGTTTGCCAATGTAATGTGCAATTATTGTCCAGTTTGTGCTAATATAGAAACGCTTTTTTATGCTTGGCATAATTCAGAAAAAGTTTAAGTAGCAGCGAACATGCTGAAGAATATTGGCTGATATATCTAGATTTAATTCCACATCAATGTTAGAATGTTTCTCCAAAATCCATTATTGCTCAGGGTCTAGTTGTTTTAATACCATTTGTTTTTATAGCCTCTGCTACTTACTTTATGGACAGTCATCATCCAGTCATCAACCTGTCTCTGTGTGCATAGGTGTGGAAGATTTCAGTTCAGGGTTCCTGCTCTCTGAGTCTGCTGATGGTAGGAGCCGGTTTGCTGTGGGGACAAGTCCTCCATATTCGACCCACCCAGACTGTCTTCATCTCCACTTGTTTGTCCTTGTCCAGCACTCCACTGGTGTCCCGCTTCCTGGCAGGAGGAAGCAGAGGAGATAAGGAAGGTTTGTGTTTGCCCATTCTTCTTTCCAAAATTGAGGTTTGCAGGCATTTGTTTTTGCACAGATCTAGCTTCAGCATTTCAGTCTGATTAAGGTCTGGACTTGAATTTCACTTGAATTGAATCATTGCAACACCTTCATTCTCTTCTTTTTGGTGGTTCTGTCATAGATTTGCTGCTGTTATTGGGCTCCTCTTCCTGTGGGATGACCCACTTTAGGTCAAACTTTAGCTGTCAGACAGATTGCCTCAGATCTGACTCTAGAATACTTTGGTGTATAGAGAAGTATTCATGGTCAAGTCAGTCACTGCAAAACATGCCCGATTCATCACCCCTCCACCCCCATTCTTGACAGCTGGTATGAGGTGCTGATGCTGATATTCTGTTTTTGGTTTGCACCAAACGTGGTGCGGTGCATTATGACCGAACATCTGCAGTTTGGACAGCTGAGACTTTATCTCACTTTTTGAGACAAAGTCTTGTGGCTTGTTCAGGTGAAGCTCTTGGGTTTTTTGCAGTTTCTCTGAGCATTGCACAGTCTGACATTGGGGTGAACTTTCTGGGATGTCCATTCCCAGGAAGATTGGCAACTGCTTGGTTTCTAATCTTTCTCAGTGTAGAACAATGAACTTTGCTCTTTGGGACTTTGTTAACCCACACCTGAATGCTCAAGACCAACAAACTGTCAAAAATTATTCTGCTTTCATAGAAGTGATCACACTTGCTGATGATCAGTTAATCAAATGTATCTGATTAGTTTTGTTTAATAATGATATGGTGTAGTATGTTGGGTTGTTGTTTACCTGAGGCTGATGTTGTTTGCAGTTGTACTGACCTAGTTTATGACCTGCTAAGGGGATACATTTCCTGTAATAAAACCTTAGAAGCGTGTAATTTTACATGAGTGTATCCAGAGTCTTCTCATTATAGTGGTTAAAGCATTTGAGTGTCTGTTACATGAAGCGAACAGATTGCATTTAAATGCTATAAGATGTGCCTAGCAGGTTCTTCCTCTTCACTACTTCCTTCTCAAAGATAAGAAACAGAGAAAATGTATATTTGTCCCTCTGGCCACATTCCAGAAAGATTAGCATACCTCATGTACCGGTTACAGCAGCATTCAGCAGATCCTCCCTTATCTCTGGTAGTAGCTGAGTTGGGTTTTGCGACCTGCATGCCTGTGTTGACTTCTGCTAGCACAGCGGAGGTTAATGATTTTGTTTGGTGGTGCTCACAGTGGAAAATGACATTTATTTTACATTTATAAGCAGCTTACCTCTCTACAGGCCTTTTTTCATGCCATTACTCTAGGTAATTTACACATTTTAATGTAGGCAAATCTCATATCACACTACATCGGCTTGTATAATACTGATTACTGGAGGTGTTTTTCTTTAGCCAGTGATCATTAATGTGTGTGTTCGTGTGTGTTGCAGCTGAGCTGGACTACAGCAGCGTTCTCCTTGGGATGTTGGTGATGCAAGATGTTCAGCTCGGCCTCTTCATTGCTGTCATGCCGACTCTGATCCAGGCACAAAGTGGAGAGTTGGACGGGTGTGTTGGTCCTTCAGTGGTTATTGCATGTGTGCTCTGTGTAAACATGCACACAGCATTGTAAACTCTTCCCTCTGTGCACCGCAGCTTTCTGTACGGCGGCCTCCACGTGCTGTATCTCCTGGCCCAGGTCCTGGTGTCTCTGGCTGCTGTGTTGCTGCTCTGCTTGCTCCTCAGATCATTCCTGATTGGCCCCTTTTACAAGAAGCTTCACACTGAGAGCAAAGGCAACAGGGAGATCCTGGTGCTGGGGATGGCAGCTTTTGTCTTTTTCATGCTGACAGTATGCTCTCTATTTTTAACCTATTCTTTTAGATGAAGATCTCAATTTTTGTATTTCATGTTCTTGTCTAACCTGTTGTCTGTCTGTGCTGACTCATGCTGCAGGTAACTGAGATGCTGGATGTTTCCATGGAGCTCGGTTGTTTCCTGGCTGGAGCTTTGCTGTCCTCACAGGGTCACATGGTCACAGCAGAGGTCATGGGATGCATCGAGCCAATCAGAGACTTCCTTGCCATCATCTTCTTTGCTTCTATCGGTTAGCCTGAACGCGATTGCGCCTGACTGATCTGAGCTTGGTGTTTGTGTTAGTTTTGTATTGTTTACCATGAGACTTTACTGAGTGGTAAGTGTGTGTTTGTGTAATGCTGCAGGCCTCCACGTGTTCCCGACATTTGTGTTGTATGAACTCACCATCCTGCTGGCACTAACTCTCACACTTGTCATTATGAAGGTACGGACTACTCCTCTTATTTTGTTTTTGTTTTTTTCTTTTTCCAACTCCAGTTTCTGCTTCATTTGACTCCTTATTTCCTTCCTTCCTTTCAGTTTATGATGGCTGTACTAGTGCTGTCAGCAGTCTTGCCTCCAGGGTCTCGGCACATACGGTGGATCGTCTCTGCTGGTCTTGCTCAGGTCAGCGAGTTCTCCTTCGTCCTGGGCAGTCGTGCACGTCGAGCTGGCATCATCTCCAGAGAGGTCAGTGATGACCTCTTATGTTAGTGTTGACATCTGTTTTACTCTTCAGACAGAGGAGAATATAGAAGGTGCTCGATATGACTTTTGTTTGCTTCTACTTCTGCCTTAACTAATCATTTATTAATGATTGTTTAAAGCAGAATTAAACGAGACCTATAACACCCCGTTCCAGGTCAGTACTTTTATCTTATTCTGGGCTGTAGCTCACTTGCTCCTCCCTTTCAGCCAGTTTTCTTCTGATTGGCTGCCACTGACAAAAACAGGCTTGAATAGCAGCTGGGCAGGGCTTCATGTATAGTGTCAATCATCCATTGTCCGTTTACAATTCACAAGAACTGCTGCTCTTCCAACGGCATTGGTCAGTTATTAGCGAAAGGACCTCTTATCTGTGCTTAGGTAAAAGACCTCTTATCTCCCATCTAAGCTTATCCTATAATGAAGCAGTAATCTTTGCATGGTAAAGAATCTTGACTAGGACGACCGACTACGCCACTGATGTCTTGGCATTTAAGAACATGCATTTCTCTCCCTGGGGTATCATTGTTGAATAAGTCTAGAGAGTGTTAAATCTGAATTATTCAGAGTCCGTGTTAATGAAATCTCGCCATGTGATTATTGGATCTTTATTTGGTCTGCCTCTCTGGCTCTGTGCAGGTGTACCTGCTGGTCCTCAGCGTCACCACTCTCAGTCTGCTGCTGGCTCCGCTGCTCTGGAAGGTTACCACAAACAGATGGGTTCCCCGCACCGAACGCAGACCAGTCACATGATCACACTGCCTTCAGCGCCAAAGGGTTCTTGTTTGAGTTTTGCAGAGATAACAGTGGCATCACAAGAAGTTTTATTTATGCAGGACCAAATCTCCTTCTTCTTCTTCTTCTTGTACTGACTCAATCTGCTGCTTTAGAGGAGAGTGACTTGAGGTCCTTGATAAAAGTCTGCTTCTGACTGTTAAAAAAGCCTTGATTACAGTTTCTCCATCCTATGTATGGTCCAAATTGGTGTAACATGTAGTGTATGTGCTAGATAAACTATACTGTATTTTAATATCACATGCTGAAATAGTTTTACATATAACCTAGAGAACCGCAACATCACTGAACCGCTTTGATTTTCTGGAAACATCTGTAAGGCTCGGTGGTGTCTGCTACTTAAATAAAAAACTTTGATAGAAAGCACATGTTTTGAGGAGAAGCACAACAGATAAGAGATCCTTCAAGCTGTGATGCTTTTGATGTCAGAACTGCCTTCCTTCTTATTTTCAGACACTTGTTTGATCAGTCATTCCTTCACTTATGCAGTTTGGACCTTAGATTTGCCTCCTCCATGTAGAAATCACATGACAGTTCAACACATCTCCATATATTGTTTTGTGATTTTATCAGTGGGTAAAATATTTGGGAAGTATTTTTTTTGTATAATGTAAAATGACCTCCATCGTTCTTCTAGATAACTATAGTACTGTTAACTTTGTCTTCTTCAGATCTTGGTTATCATAGACGACAGATTGTGCTTCTGACTGACATAAAAACCTTCTGTGTGCTGTATTTAATCAGAAGTGGGTTATTCTGATCATCGTTCTACTGTGAATTTTGCTGTAATAACACTCTCTGAAGACTGTAGTTTGTTACTCTCTTTTCTCGTCAAATGTCAGAACACCGTGGTATGTCACACTCCTAACAAACTCAGAAGGTAGATAATGAAATAACTGATTTTAGGAGCAGAAATGCATCAGACACTAATGACAACGCTTTGCTGACGTTACGTTTGAATACAAAATGCACTAGTTAACCCTGAATGTCAAACTTATGTGCCTGCTCAACACTTCTCTGCACTAAAAAGAAGACTTTGAGGAGTGTATTCCTGCTCATCTCGTGCTGTAAGCGTCTTATATTCCATAAAGTGCAATGTAAATGTGTGTCCAACAGCCATGTTACTGAATATTTTAATATTATTCTCTGATACTTTACTGCGGTATGCAGACTGTTTCTTTCTTTTCTGTATATGTGTGTTGGTGTTCATGACAGACAAAAGTCATAAAGACGTGCTGTTTTCATTCATGATTGTGTATTTCTAAACCGCTAAATTCATTTTATTTATTAAAAAGAAGATGACAGTGAAGAATTTATTTGGTCTCGCGTTTGCTTTCTTCCTTTGATCCAGTAATTTCACTGAGAAACTTGGCAATTAATTGTATTAACTGAAGTTGTGTTGTAGAGACACAAAAAGTTCCTTAAGAGGGGCATTTCAATAATCAGGAACTTTATTAGCTACACCTGTTCAGTTGCTAACCCTAATGCAAATCTATAATCAACCAATCACATGGTTAAGACCACCTGCTGAAGTTCAAACCAAGCATCAAAACGGGGTGCTGGGATTTTCCCACATAGTCTCTGGTGTTGAAAAGAGAATGATCTGAAAAGAGAAAACCAGATGGTGTAATGGTGTGGAGGATCTTGTTATATATACACTCGTCTGCCTTCACACACATATAAACTTGAGCGACATCGGGTTTAATATGATGTTGGCCAACCCTTTACAGCTGTAACAGCTTCATCTCTTCTGGGAAGGCTTTCCACAGGATTTAGGAACGTGTGGGAATTTTTGACCATTCATCCATTTGTGAGGTCAGACACTGACTTGGATGAGGCCTGGTCACCGTCTCTGTTCTAATTCATCCCAAAGATGTTCTGTCGGGTTGAGGTCAGGACTCTGTGCAGGCCAGTCAAGTTCTTCCGCACCGAACCCGCTGTGATTTTACGTGGCCTCCCACTTTATGGCAGTTGTTCCCTGTTGCCTCCACTTTGTTATAATACCACTAACAGTTGACTGTGGAATATTTAGTTCCACATGAATGTTTATAGAAACATTCATGTGTGTCTGTCCATGTGATTAAAAAATTCACTCGTCACCAAACATGCTAATCCTTTCCAAGAAAACGACAGCGGGCTTACGAGACCTCAGGAAACCTCAGTAATAATAATGTGAGACACACCTACACGTGTCTGTCTGTATATGTGCACACCAGCATGCTTGCAACGTGTAAGCTGATAACTTACAAAGTCTGCAGTCAGCACATCCCTGAGAAACCTCCTCAGTGCCATCATCCTATTATCCCGAGGAGACTGCAGCCAGTTACAGACACTCTACAGCTGATACTCAGATTTTTATTATTCAGAAGTGACCGTACTGATTTTGCTGTCAAAACCATATAATTGTTCATATAATTTTTATTCATTATTATTCAGACTCTTCATTATGTTGCTGAAACAAATTTATCCACTGTTTCTAAGGACACATTTGGAGGTCATAATGCTTGAATTTTGCTCCTTCAGATTTCTAGATCTTACAATTTATTTTGCAACAACATTAATAAATTACTTGGAAACTTAGGTTTATAGACTACTTTAGTTGAATACAAGTGCCTTAAAGGTTGTTTGATAAGTATCCCTACAGATCCAGATATATGATACTAGCAGGTGAATAGTGGTACTGTGTGACTATCTGACTTGCTTCATTTCACTGCTTTGAGGTAAAAAACGACTTTCCCCTCATAGGGGTCGTGGATGTTTTCGTAGCTGATTTTTTTGGACACCACTCTGCACTGGATCTTGGCTTTCTTCTCTCCGACCAGGCTGAACCGAACGGCCACCAGTGGGTTGACATAAGTAGGCTGTATAAGAAAGAAAGAAAGAAGAGGCAGAGTGATGGTTCCTTAGCCAAGCACAACATAAGAACGAGGGTACCTGAATTTAAAAAAAAAAGTGCTTATGATGTAGCACCGAATCATCTCGAGACTCTTACAATAATATAATGGTAGAGAACCTGCAACAGTATAAATAGAAAACTCCAACGATCCAACAATGCTCAGTGAACAAGCACTCAACAAAGAGGAGTGTGAATTCGGTGTCTGTATTTGACATCCAGAGATCAAAGGGTTGTTAGAAACAACAAATGAGACGCGATGTTTCTAATTTTAGCACCTCTGTGCATGTGAACGAAGGAAGACACAAACATTCGTTTAAAGAGCGAGTTCTCGTCAAAGCACTGAGGATCAAAGTAGTGTTTGGCTGTGTTTTAGGGCCAAATACCATAACTGTCTGTATTTGGCTCATCCAGGCCTTTATGCCTTTAAAATGCTTTTAGTTTATTTCCTTTGTGTCATCTGGATTTATAGATGAAAATACCAGGGTGTGATCTCCATAGCAAAATGATACGCCTATAGTGTTTTCTTATATTTAGCGTTTATTGGTCAAAATAGTTGACAATGGGCAGGAAATTTGGTCCAGGGTGAACTGCACCCAGGCCCCTGCAGCATTTCAGCACATAGCCATCCTCTACATCCTGTATGTTCTACTAATATGTTTCATCTTTGTTTTTCAGTTCAGCTCATGTTATAAAATGAAGTAAGTAATGAGATTAAGAAGGCACAGAGTGACCAATTTCATTATTTCTGTGTACCAGGCTGGTGTTTCACCCTTTTATGTCTTTGTGCTAAAAACATATGAAGGTTACTGCACATGGAAGAAGCCCCCTGAATATTAAATCATTATTTGCTGTCCCCAGTTGATTCCCCAGTCTTACCTGTGCTAGTTTTCCGTAGTATGGGAAGTAGGAGAGATCCAAAATTCCACCGTCCGGGAAATACTCTATTTTCGCCACATTGTCCTCTCCATCCTACAACCAAACAGAAACAGTTTTATTTGATTGAAAGAAGAACTTCATTCATTTTGTGAATCTTTGTTAAACTGTGGCTGATGAGTTTAAAAGGCGGGAGATTAACAGACGGGAAGCGTGTGATGGAAGGAGCTGTGAAAGGTGGGAAATGTGTTGAATCCAGTGTTTTTCCACAGTATAGAGTCACCCTACACCCACTACTTTATTCAAATATATTACTACCACTTTATTACTTTAAAGTAACTGCATGCGGCTCACCAGTATGGTGCAGTTGACATATGGGGGCAGAGCGGTGTTATTAGAAGGCAAAAAGTCAATAATCTGCAGACAAAACACAACATTTGCTTTTAGTTGGGGTTATCATTTGATATGATTGCTTTTCTAGCTTAAAGATCCTAACAGAGTAAAACCAAACGTACCCTGTTCATCTTGATGATGACACAAGGCATGGTGCAGTTGTAGCCAAAAGTCGGATCCTCAATTCCAGAGCAGGGTCCCAGCATGCTCTGTGCGAAGGGGCAAGCCCACTTGGTGTGGTGGGGAGCAGAGAAGGTCTTCTGGATGAAGTACTTCCCCTTGGTGCAGTTGTAGTTGTTGCACTCCAGCTGCTTGGTGTCATTGTAGGCTAAAAGAGAGAGAGGTGAAAACAGAGCCAAGCATCTTTTTTGGGGGGGGGGGACATACGTGCATGTTAAATGTTACATAATGCCGAATAAATCATGTATGGAAACACTAACGCTTCAGGAAGTCGTGAAGGATGTTGGCCATTGCCATACAGCTGGCCTTGTCTGACGTGTTGTAGGAGATTTCAACGTCTTCCTCTCCGTATGTGTCCGGCCACACCATCACCCCTGAGTGGGAAAACAGATGCTTATGAGGCACTGAGATATCTTTTGTGATTATTTATGTATTTGTGATTTGTTTAACCTGGTGATGTTAGTCGATCTTGGTAGTCAGGGGTGTAGGGACTGATGGTGTACATGAGGACCCAGATCGCCAAAGAAAAGAGACCCGTCATGATGACGTAGAAGGCCACATAGTACAGACTAATGTACACTGTGAAGGAAGCAGTTTACGGGTACATGTTTAATGGCACATCAATACGTTTTTTAGTTATCAATGTTCCTCACTCTGAAGCTTGGAAAATAAGAGTGAGAGAAAGAATATTTACTGTACACACTAGCAGGGCAGCTCTGCCTAATGTGGAAACATGGAGGTCAAGGTGTCCTCTGCTGCTGCAAACTGAATTTAATCTCATTGTAAGGTCAAACAGAGAAGGGTGCACAAAACTTATCATTGCTTATCTCTTGCTGCTCTAAGAGTGCTTGACGTGTGACTGGGTTCACGCGTGTCTTTTAGCAAACACACACACACACAGATACTGTTGAGGCCTTTTATGATTTATGTGAAAGACAAAGCAACTACACTCACCGGCCACTTCATTAGGTACAGCCTTTCAACTGCCCGTTAATGTAAATGTCCAACCAGCCAATCGCACCTTACTTAAATGATTTAAAGAGGGTTTACAGAGAAAGGACTGAAAACAGAAAACATCCAGAAGAACAGTGCCTTGTTGATGCCAAAGGTCAGACTGCTTTAAGCTGATAGAAAGGCATTAGTAACCCAAATATTTACTTGTTACAAACAAGGTATGCAGAAGAGCACCTCTGAAACACAGCAAATTAAACCTACAAAAACAGAAGACCACACTCGGTGCCATTCCTGTCATTCAAGAACAGGAAGCTGAGTTACAGCTTCACACAGTTTCAATTTCTGCTGTGACATTTCAATAGCAGGGTCATAGCCCCCAACACATCAAACATTAATGATAGCAGATGAGCTACAGCAGCAGAAGACCACATCTGGTGCCACTCCTTAAATGTACAGCACCTTGGCCAACAGTTGTTGTTTTAAATGTGCTATATAAATTCATTTGACTTCGACTTCAACTTCCTGTTAGCTAAGAACAGGAAACCGAGGCTACTTATCGGATGGGAAAAACTGGTCAGTAGAAGATGGAAAAATGTTGCCTGGTCTGATGACTCTCGATTTCAGGTGCATCAATCAGATTTTAGGGTCAGAATTTGGCAGTAACACCATAAAAACATGGATCCATCCAGTCTTGTATCAAAGTTCTGGATGGTGGTGGTGTAACAGCATGGGGGATACTTTCTTGGCACACTTTGGGCCGCTTAGTACCAACTGAGCATCATTTAAACACCACAGCCTTCCTGAGTATTCTTGCTGACCACATCCAACCCTTTATGAGCACGGTGTACCAATCACGCGCACCATGTTACAAAGCTCAGATCACAGCAACAATTCAAAATAAAATACTGACAAAAAAAAGAGAAAAGTTTTAAAGGTTATTAGGAAATTTTTAACATGTAACTTGACTGAATGAGTGCTATCAGGATGTTTAAATAATTTGAAAAATACTTGTTGCAAGAGGTTTAAAAAGGGTCTCTTTAATGGAGAGGTTAGTGAAGTTGTGTCCTTGTTACCCCATTTCTCTGGCGTTCTTCCCATAAACGTCCCATTTTCCGAGTTCCAGACAAAGTGGCCGAAGTCTTCACACCGCTGCCCGCAAGTCCTCTTTTCCTTCAGAGTGGCCATGGTGGAGCTTCACAGCAAAAACCTTTTCTCTTTCCTTCACTCAGCTCAGTAAAGACAGTGAGTAATATTTCTTTCTTCCCTCTCTCGTCCCTCTCCAAATCTTCTGAGGAACTTTGAGCTTTTGTGTTAACGTCTTGCGTCCAGTCTCATTCTTTTCTGCAATTACTGTCGGTCCACAGTGTGATGTGTGTTTTCTTTCACTCTGTATTTATTAGGCCAAGATAAGGTGTACCATGACAGGAGCAGGTAAACTTCTTTCATTAGCAATGACGTCCTTTATTCACTGGAGAAACACCAGGATCACCTTGAAAAGGTTGGCTACTAATGATAACAGGACTGATTTAAATCACTGCAAATCCAAACAGAAATGAAAACCTGACTCAGTTTGGTCTCTGAAACATTTGATTAATTCTGATGTACAAAAGCACAAACTTTATAGGTACTAGCCTTCATTTTTTTGTGGCACAGATTCAACAACATGCTGGAAATGTTCCTCAGTTGACAAGACAGCATCACACAGTTTCTGTAGATTTGTCGGCTGCATATCTGCCACATCCCAAAGGTGCTCTGTTGGGTTGAGTGTAGGTTATTTTAATACAGGGCTGCAAAAACTTCAAATTCAGCTTCAGGTGGAGGCTCCCCCGGCTTGTATCGCTGCTACTAAATTCATATATTTTAATCACACCAGTTAGCGGACTGCTAGCCACTCCAGCTACTCGGAAGCATTGTCATGTTCAAGAAACCAGTCTGATGATCTGAGCTTTGTGATGTAATGCATTATCCTGTTGAGGTCTTAAAGGGATGGAGGGGGTTGATACAAGGCATATTTTCATGTTCTTTACCCCAAAATTTGACCCACTGTCCAAATGTCACTCAGAAATTGAGACTGACATTTTTTCAGCATCAGGTGCAGTCTTCTGCTGCTGTAGGTTTGATGTTTCATGAATTCAGAGATGCTCTTCTCCATACATTGGTTGTAACAAGTGATTATTTGAGTTACTGTTGCCTTCGTATCAGCTCGAAGCAATCTGGTCATTCTCCTCTAACCTCTGACATCAACGAGACATTTTTCCCCAGAGAAAACTGCCTCTCACTGGAATTTTTCTCTTTTTTCTCTCTCTCTGTTTCCTTTCCTTTCCTTTCTCTTTACCCTAGAGATGGTTCTGTGGGAAAATTTCAGCAGATCAGCACTTTCTGAAATTCTCAGATCAGCCTGTCTGGCACCAACAACCATGCCACAATCAAAGTCACTTAAATCACTTTTCTTCACTTTCTTAATGTGCAGTTAACAAGTGTACCTAATAAAGTGATAGAGAACTTTGCTCTCTCTCTACACTGTTGTCATTACTGTCCCACTACATACATGCATATTTTTACCTAATTTGTCTCTTTTTCCTCTTTCATTTTCTGCCTCTACTCTCCATCGCGTTCCCTCACACCTTGTTCCCGTCCCGTCTCCGGCACAGAGCACATGGTCGGGCACGGGGCAGAGCATTACAGAGATTCAGCGTGGATAAGTGTCTTTGAGGAAAGGTGATGAGTCAGGTAGATCTACATGTGCGTGTGCATGTGTGAGAGGAAGAGAAGAGACTGTCAGGGTTGCTGAGGGAAGTCACTCTGTGGCTGTGCAGTGACCAGATGCTCACATGTGCGACTCACTCTGCTTCTGAATCACTGGAGGAAGAAGTCCTCTCCTACATCACTTACTTCTCTGTGATTTTTTGTCTGCATTTTGCAATTTCTTCGTCTTGGTTCTCATTTGCAGACTTTCTCCTCCACTTTTTCTTCCCTGTAACACTTTTGTTGCATCTCTTTATCCTTCCCTCCTCTTCTCTTATCCACCATGGATATCGGTGGCTTGACGACAGTTGTGGCCAACTCTGCCTACATCTCGGCCCGCGGAAGCTTTGATGGCACTGCCAACCCAGCGGCCAACCGAGACAAGAAGTTCCACTCCCGCCTGAAGCTGCCTCACATCACGGTGTGCGAGGGTCTGCGGGAGACTTTAGACCTGGGCTTCCAGACGGTCTGTGTGGAGCAGCCCATCGGCAAACGTCTCTTCCAGGAGTTCCTGGAGTCCAACAACGAGTACAAAGGCCCCAGCCGTCTGTGGAAAGACATTGAGGAGTACAACAATGCCGAGGATGAAGATCGAGTCAACAAAGCGTGCAAGATCATATCGCGTTATATGGAGCCTGATGCCAAGTATTACTGCCCCTTTCTGCCAGAAAATGGCATCACGAAGGTCAAAGAGAAACACCAACAGGCTTCTGATGACCTTTTCAACGAGACCATGGACAGTGTGATGGACTTCCTCAAGGAAGTGCCGTACACTTTCTTCCTGGAGAGTATGTACCTGAAGAGGTTTCTGCAGTGGAAGTGGCTGGAGATGCAGCCCATGGGAGAAGACTGGTTCTTGGATTTCCGTGTACTGGGGAAAGGGGGTTTTGGGGAAGTGTTTGCCTGTCAGATGAGGGGCACGGGGAAACTGTACGCCTGCAAAAAGCTCAACAAGAAGAGGCTGAAGAAGAGAAAAGGCTATGAGGTAGGGAGTCACACCACCTGCTTTATTATAGGTCCAGCTGCAAAGTACAGTTCATCCACTTGTTCAAATACAGGAACCTTTTTGATCTAGTTTCCTTGAGGTTCTGCAGGACTTTTACCTGCAGTAGCTGACCAGCCTACCTGTCTAAACAGTCAGTGTTAGGATAGAGGCTTACAGGTGAGCACCATAGGCTTATATGATTAGTCCTCTCAGCATTAGTACATTTTGATCTCCTTATAGCATAAAGAGCCAATCCTGTCATGTTTATAAATGGAGCGGACCCGGACTGAAGTCTCCTGTCTTACCCTTAGTCATCAAAGCAGAAACGAGAAGACGCTGCTAAAGTTGGAGAGCTGGTGCAGCTGGAAATGCAAGTTCATATATTGTTATATGAACAGTTTCTCATGTCTCCTGCTGTCTCCTCTGCTGCCTGCAGGGTGCGATGGTGGAGAAAAGGATTCTGGCTCGAGTTCACAGCAGGTTCATCGTCTCTTTGGCGTACGCCTTCCAGACGAAAACAGAGCTGTGTCTGGTCATGACCATCATGAACGGCGGAGACCTGAGGTTAGATCACCTTTTCTCTTTGACCCATCATCCTACACCTTGTCAGACTCATAGTGGTAATTTAACCACTTGCAACCCAAAAGCTAAATTATTGTTTCGATATAGGGATTTTTGCCTTGGATGAACCTACAACATTTCTCTCTGATCACAATAGGTACCATATCTACAACGTGGATGAGAACAACCCGGGGTTTGAAGAGCCACGAGCCTGCTACTATGCTGCACAGATCATCCAGGGCCTGGAGCACCTCCACCAGAAGAGGATCATCTACAGAGACCTCAAACCAGAGAATGTGCTGCTGGATAATCAAGGTAAGACACTCGTGAACAAGATGACTCCAAGGTAACCGTCTAGTCTGTAGTGCTCATGTCACCATGTAGAGACAATGTAAACATGAAAGAAGTGATAGCATGAGGTCAACAGTGAATTATACAGCTGGTTATCTGCAGGATCGTGGATGTCACATTTAAGCAACTTTCAGACTGGTAATACACTCATGTGAAACCTATTTCCACTGCAAGAACTCTGCTGTTTGCAAGGACACAGGAAAAGCCTATGTTTAACATCTGGCAGTGACTGCTGCACCATCAGTTATAGACACAGACAATAAGAGAGGCACACATGGGATTTCGAAGGATCCTTATTTCTGTGAGAGAATTCCACAACAGGAAATATGACCAGAGAAGAAATTAAAACCATATTTCAGGTTTTGTTTTGTTTTTTAATCAAAATTGATTGAACATCCTTTACACACAGTTTGTATGTTCGTGTCAGCATATATATATATTATATCTCAATTAAATATGATTTAAACATATTTCTCAAAACAGCAGCCACAAGTAAAGGGCCAGAGGCCTTTATAGAAATGGCTGCTGACTGCCTAGAATTGAGGATTTTGCTACATCTATATAGCCAGTATAATATTACAGTGCGCTATACATTCTGCCACAAAGAGTTCTTCTGCAGTTTACATTAAATCTGTGGAAGCAATGTGTTTTTGGAGTCAATGGACAAATAATCCAAAATCATTACATTTGCTCCTCTGGTGGGAGGGGCTTAGAGCAAAGAGGGGAGAGCTACAGGGGGCATTGGTGTATCAGCTTTCCTTGTTTTGCAACCTGTGGCACCGTTCTTTGGTTATCCTGCAAAACATAGATCATTTCAATTGTGCACAAAGAATTTATTGGAGGGCTGATATTATCATCCAATATTAGCTATTTACCGATTTATTGGTATCTGCATTTATAACGACTGCTGAATGAAAATTGAAAAAGTAAAGAAGAGATTAGAGAAACACTCTTCAACCATTGTGTGACTGCTGACGTTGCATAGTTTGCTCACTAGAAGGCAGACTGCAAAAAAACAACAACAAGCTCATCCATTTTTGTTTCATGCAATTGAAAATTTAATAACAAAATTGAGATACTGGCCGATGTATCGGAATATCAGATTTTTAAATGACAAAAGATCGGTATCCGTCTTGAAAGTCAGCTATTGTTCGGACTCTACTGTTTATTGTGTTTTTAAGATTCCCTAATGACAGATTTAGACTTAGATAGCGCGCTATGTGTTGTGATAATGGTAAAAAAAATTATGCTTCTGTCTCACCTAGCTTTATGCTAACATGCTTTTCACAATGGTGAACTATTTCTCAAAATCATTACAAAAGCCTTGTTGGAGCTGCCTGTGCAATTACAGCTCTTCACCTTGACTTGAAATGGCCTCCTGAAGTTAAAACTGACACACACACTTCATACCTACATTACACACAATGTGTTTCACAGCTAACACAAGGATATCTTTGGGTTATCACACTCCTGCAGGTTAATGAGTTGCTTATCATATCTGTGACGCTGACATTAACCTGTTTGCTCTCACACAGGTAACGTCCGTATCTCTGACCTTGGTCTGGCTGTGGAGCTGGCTGATGATCAGTTTAAAATCAAGGGCTACGCCGGCACTCCAGGTACACCACTCAACTCTCAAATGGAAAAAAAACCCCAACTAAACTCAGTTGAGGATTTTACCTCAGCTGTGAAGTTCTTTGCTGTAGCTTTACATATATGAGCTCCAGCATTATCAAAATAATGTTATCATGTGAGATAAAGTAAAACCACTCAGAGATCATTTGTTTTACACGGTATCATAATAGCGAAGTGTACTTCTGTTCAAGAAAGGCAGTGCAAGTTTATTTGTATAAGACTTTTGATCAACATATAATGAAAACAATGAAAAATTAAAGCTCCAAGCAGCAATAAGAGGGCCCTCGCACCCGGCGCGTTGAGGCGTGCCGAACACCTCCTCTGCCCACTAGGTGGCGATGGAGAATACAATATAACAATATGTCACACTGATGTGTATCATTCTTGGGCCCACTAGTTAAAATTTCATCTAGGTTGGATGATGTTTATAACCTACTGCATATTTTCTGTGCCCACTAAGCAGTGCTCTAAATATTACTGACTAATGCCATATCACTCTGTTCAGGACCGGGCTCTCATCATGCTTGTGAAGTTTGGTAGAGACTGATGTGTCTTTGAGTTACAGCAGTTTTATGCTTTATGGCAAATTATCGAAATTTGCCATGCTGCCATGGCAACGCCATTTGGAGAAATCTCAAAAGCTTTGCCATAACACCACCCAGGTCTTTGGATTCCACCTGAGCCCATGTTGATCTGCTAAAATACTGAGGAGGAGCTCAGTAAAGTACGAGGCCTGAAAACTGTGAAAATGTTAGCCAAAATTACACATTCAAAATGACTGACTTCCTGTTAGGTTTAGGATATGAGCTTTCCAAACCTCTCAAACGCAACTTCCTGTTTCGCGGTGATTCACCCTGCCACCAGGGTGCGCCATTCAATGTAAACCCACAATTTTCACACTGAAGCACCATCGAGGTGTGATGTTTATTATGGCCGCTTTAGAGGTGAATGGGGTAAACCAGGGAGGAGCAGTACATCAAAGTTTGAAGAACTACATTTATTGCTCCCACTAGGTGGCGCTCTAACTATTCTAATCTGTTCAGGGCGGGACTCTCATCGTGCCTGTGAAGTTTGGGAGAGATTGGACTAGATTTCTTTGAGTTATAGCAATTTCGTGCTTCATGGCGAAGTATCAAAATTCGCCATGCCGTCAGGGTCACACCCTTTGACAAAAACTGGCAGTTTTCAATGTGACCTAAGACCAACTGTGTACGGCTTTCCTGAACAGATTTGAGGTTGCTGGCAATGAAATATGTTCAGGGGCGGAGCCTTATCACACCTGAGTGGTTTGGTCCAGACTGGAAAATGCATGAGTGAATGAGAGCAAAATGAAAATTCATGAGGAATGATCGAACTTTGCCATGGCGCCATGGCCACGCCCTTTGACAAAAGCTCCGCAATTTAATACGGTCCAGGTCTGTAGTTAAGACAGCAAATATGAAGTTTATAGGATAAGATCTGTAGGAGTTAGCCGAAGTACAACGTCTGGAAATGGTAAAAATCTACACTAAAGTTTAATCTTCAATTAAAAATGACGGACTTCCTGTTGGGTTTGGGTCAATGGACCCCCCGACGATTTTGTTCGTCTTGGCATGTTCCAGGTGTGTGCCAAATTTCATTGATGTAGCTCAAAATACAGAAGCGTATTCCCCGCTAATGGAGGATACTTTGCATCCTGGTCGTTTTCATCCACCCTCTGTCTGAAGGGTCGTGACCTCTTTGCTGTCACCCGCAGGTTTCATGGCTCCGGAGCTGCTGAAAGGCGAGGAATACGACTACTCCGTGGATTATTTCACTCTGGGAGTCACTCTGTACGAGTTTCTGGCTGCTAAGGGGCCCTTCAGGACCCGAGGAGAGAAGGTAGAAGCACTGAGACGTGCTGTGTGCGATCTCGTGTCTTTTTCTTTTTGAAGCAGTTTGTAAATTTACCATTTGATCTTTTGGTCTTTTCTCCTCGAGAACCTCTCGGTTCTTTCTGTCATGCGTCTTGCTGTCTGTGCAATTATACAGATTTTAAAGCGGAACCGAACAAACGTGACAATCAGGTTTTCATTCACCTTCTCTTTTTTTCTGCTTTTGTTTTAATGTTAAAGGTGGAGAATAAGGTGGTGAAGAAGCGGATTTTGAACGATCCGGTAACTTATCCAGAGAAGTTTAGCGAGAACGCCCGGTCCATCTGTGAGGGTCTGCTGTGCAAAGAGGTCGACAAGAGGCTCGGCTTCAAGAACGACTCCTGCGACGAGCTGAGGGCGCACCCGTTCTTCAGCGAGATTAACTGGAGGAAACTGAATGCAGGTCAGACAGAAACAAACAAGGAACCCAAAGTTCCCCTGAAGTTTCCCAGTCGTTTTGTCCGCTTTCATCATGGCTGCACTAACACACGTCTGTGCGTGAGGTTTAAAGAGCCTGATTGGTTTCATTTAAATCTCGGTGTGATCGTTTTTAGTGCTGATAAAAATCCAGCTGTAGAAACACTGGCTCAGACTTCAGGAACTCTCCAAGATTAGAGATTGTCCAAACCCACATTTAGTTCTGACTACTTTTATTTGTGTTGTTTCTTACTCATGTTTTCTCTTTTAAGGTTTCCTTTCTTCTCCCATGTTTTTATGTCATTTGACTATTTTAGATGTTTGGTCAGCAGCTGTTGTTTTCAAATGTGCCACAGAAATAAATTCAGCCAGAGCCAAAGCAACAGTTTTGTGCTTTTAATAAGGACGTTGTGTCATGTCAGGGAAAGAGGTAAGAACCCAGCGTCTCTCTGTGTTGTGTCCGCACAGGGATCCTTACGCCCCCTTTCGTGCCAGACTCCAAAACGGTTTACGCCAAGGACGTCGATGACGTCGGGGCCTTCTCCACGGTTAAAGGCGTGCAGCTGGACGACAAGGACGTGGACTTTTTCGACGAGTTTGCCTCGGGGAACATCCCCATCCCCTGGCAGGAGGAGATGATTGAGACCGGCATGTACGGCGAGCTCACGGTCTGGGGTCCGGGCGGCACTTTGCCCAATGACCTGCGGCGGGAATCCATCCTGGAGCAGCCACCCAAGTCCTCCACCTGCGCTGTGTCGTAAAGGCTTTCAAATGACATGAACTTTTTGCTTTTCGAGCACTTTTGGTACAGCTGTACTGGCAGCGCGGCTCTAAGCCATAATCAGGTATTTACGGTATTATCTGCACTTTGTGTTCAGTTTGTTGCTGTAATGTCATTTTGACTTCTCTTTGAGTTTTACAGGAACGGCTGATTATTCAGTGTTTGTGCGCACAGACCACAAAAAACAGAGAATTTGTATATTTTATTATCCTGCTTTTATTTGTCTGCTTTCTTTGCCAGTGTTCAGACTCTCTGAAATGCAACTTAATTAATCAAAAACGTGGCAAAAACACCTGTACAGGTGAGCACATGTATGCACGTTTATGTCTGTGTTTACACTTTTCTGCTTCTCCAACATTTTTGCTCACTTTACCCGTAGCTGTAGAGATGTTTATGGATTTAAATAAATATTTGCCATTAAAATCAGGGTTTGTGTTGGGTTTTTTTTCTTCCACTAATACACAAAGAGATCAGGTAACAATAAACATTCATCTGGTCCTTACCTTTAATTCAGTAAATGCAAGGAGCCCCAATCATCACCCCTCCACCCCCGTGCTTGACAGCTGGTCTGAAGTGTACCTGCTGATATGCTGTGTGGTTTTTATTCAACCCTGAGCTGTGGTGTCATGTTCTTTTTAAAGAGAAGACACTTTCTCCAAATAATCCATACTTGTTCAGTTTTTCAATTTTACTCTCATGAACTTTAACATATAACATGTTAACTGAGGCCTGTGGAGTCTGAGATGTAGCTCTTGGGGGTTTTTTCAGTTTCTCTGAGAACTGCAATGTCTGACCTTGGTGTGAATTTGCTGGGACGTCCACTCCAGAGAAGACCAACAGATGTCTTGATTGATTTCCACTCTCACTGTGGAATAATAGACTTTAAATTGTTAAGAGTTGATAGTGTTAGAGGTTTTAATTTAGTGACTCTAAATTGCCCGTAGGTGTAAATGTGACAGTAAATGGGTGTCTGTCTCTCTGTGTTAGCCGTGCCGGAGACTGGCGACCTGTTCCCGCCCTATGGCAGCTTGGGTCGAATCTGAATTTAATAAGCAGGAAAAAAAATGTTTGATAGAGTCTTTGAACATTTTTACCTTCATGAAAAGTCTCATTTTAATATCCTATATATGAGCTGATTCACATTTACCCACAGCGGCCAACTTCCAGAACATCCCACGAGGTGTCCTCACCTTATCGGAGGTGTGTTGCTGATTCCAATCTTAGCCGACGGAGGGCGCTGCAGTCACATATTTGTTTTACCTCTACAGCAAGTGCGTTGCATCCCGACCAGGTGTGATCCATCCGTCTGCAAACATCAACACTCCGCAAACACACATCACACCCTCTGTTTCATCACATCGTGCGTAAAGTTTGGTCGTGGAATTACTTTTAGCATAAATCAAAGAGGAGTTATATATCAACTTATGTAAGATCAATAACTTAATAATTGATCACTGAGGTGAATACAGGAAGCTGATTGGTCTCTCTCCCTGTGTTTGTCGCCCTCCTTTTAAGGCTCCAAGTAATGTTGAGCCCTCGTGAGCTCAGAGGCAGTCAGCTGTGGTCAGACCCCACATCTGGACACTGAGTGGATTACAACAAGAAACCTGCGCGAACCTGCAGCCTCGAAGGGGATGAGGAGTCTGTTTTAAAGAGACAGAAAAGTCGAGAAATAAAACACTGCGAGAATCGCCTCCATCCTCCTGATCTGTGTCTTCGTTTCAGGGCAGAGCCATCCTCACTGAGTGAACATGCAGCAGCCCGAAACCCCGCAGACAAGTCAGCAAACTGCGCCTGAACCTCTGGATCCAGCAGGTACACCTACAGTCACTTTCTCAGTCAACAGACCTGAAAATCTTACCTTTTTATTTAGTTCATCTTATAAGTTTTTATTTTATTTTATTTTATTTATTTTTTTAATATATATATGTGATCTTATTGTTCATTCATTCACCCACACACATTCAGTGTGTGAATAGGTGAATGACTGAATGTAGTGGGACTACGTAAAGCGCTATACAAATGCAGGCCATTTACCATTTATTTATTTATTTATTTATTTTTGTCCGGGAAGCGTTTACATATAGTTAAATATCTGAGGAAAAGGTTGGATAACTCCTGCAGAGCAAAAGCCAGTTTAATTCTCAGATACAGGCTTCATCTTTAGGACAAGTTCAGGAAAAAATACATTTACTTACATCGTTTTATGCCTTTTCTTCTTTTTTTTAAAATCCTACTTTACTGCACTGGCATTTAATTTTCATCCTGCTGTTCATTTACTGTTTTTTTTTCTGTGTAATAAAATTTTCTTGAGCATGTCCTTCTAAACAAAAACAACTCAAAAAGATAAGCTGCTGGTGATAAACCTACAATAATAAAGAGACAAATATTGGTGCCTTGACATTAACATGAGGCATTTCAGCTGCATGATTACAACTGTCTGCAGTCTAAACCATCACAATCAGGTGAATTGAGTGAAAGATGTTTCCTGAGTGTGTTTGAATGTAAAAGAGGTTTTCTGTCACCCTGCAGCTCAGTACCTGCGTCGTCGGAGAACTGCTCTGTGGGTGACCATCTCTCTCCTCACTCTGGGTCTGCTGGTGCTGACCATAGGTCTGATATCGGCCACTCGCACCGACAACGTGCCGGTCGTTGGACTATACCCCGGCATCATAGTGAGTGGCGGTCACCTTTACGCAGTTCTTGTGCTCTCAGTCAGGAAACCCCTCACGGTGAATCTGACATTTCTGCTCCTGTGTCAGACCTTCATTTCTGGTTTCTGTTCCCCGCAGTTGAGTTTCGGAGCATTTCTGGGTATTGTTGGCATCCACCTGGTGGAAAACCGCAGACCTATGGTGAGTGTGTGCCTCTGACCCTCCTGTCAGATTCAAATGCGGATGATGATTTCAGTTATTCTTTTCCTCTAACACTTTTTTGTCTCCATGTAGACCTCCACATTCTTAAATCAGACCTCAAATAATCAGAAACTTCAAAAAAAAACCTGCCTGGTTATAAAATTTCTGGCTTGATATAGGTAAAGTTTTTACCCTCCGTAAGAAAAAAATCATTTAATTCCTCAGATGAAGTGACCAACATCCATCTATCCATTTTCTTCCCCTTGTCCAATTCGAAGTTGCCAGGGGCATGAAGCCAATCTTAGCTGGTTGAGAGGCAGGGTAAACTCTGAACAGGTGACCAGAAACAGAGAGAAAGACGACCATTTCTATCCAACATACGCACAGCAACTCAGAGTTCAGTATCTTGCCCAAGGGTACTTTGCCATGCACACTGTAGCAGCCAGGGATCAAACCACTAACCTACCTAATTAGTACATGACCTGCTCCACCTCCTAAACCACACCTCTATTTCAAGAAATGATATCTAGCACAGGTTTGCAGATGTTTCTCTGCATCACTGGCTGATCTGACAACCAAATTATTTGCATAAGGAGGAGCTGCAAGTGTCCTGAAAATTATGGCGCATGTCTACATATATTAACCTGAAAGGTCCTCAAACTGAAACATCAGTTAATGTGTTTTTACATCACCACAGCTTTGTTGGGTGGTTTGCTCTCATAGGTGATATCTTATATATGAGTGATTTATGCAGGTGTATGGGAACATCTGGCTCAGTTATGTAAAATGTGAAGTTTCCTTTATCATTCATTGGTTTGTTTCAGTCACATGCTGCTAGTTTGCACCAGCACTATGGCTTCATCACAGACGTGTGGGTGAAGCAGGTGAAGCTGCACTGAAGCCTTTTATTTGTGCGATTTCTGTCAGCTTTTTAATCTCCATCATAATCATCCTCTAAAAATGAGGCTTTGTTCCTGGAAAACAGGATATATATACATCACAAATTAGAGGATTATGTTACAAACTTTGCAAATTCCCTAAACTGTTTTGTGGGAATTTGCTCTTATGAGCACGAAGCAAATCGGATTACTCATGGGAGGCCTAATGCATCCTTGGTCCTTGTGCCCGGGTTAGTGTGTGTGACAGGATTTGTGGTGGGGGGAAGAGAATATATTTTTCTCTGGACTTCAGTGACAAGAAGGGAAATTGGGTTAGTATTGGTCAGCTGCTGCAGCGCCCCTTTATTTGAGTCAGGGCCACGGGTATTATATCCTCACAGTGGCTCTCTGTGCTCAAAGAAACAATCATATTAAATGATTCAGGAGTGGTGATTACAGGTAGGCCTACCTACAGAAAGATTAGTGCTTCTGAAAAACTCCACAGTGCATAAAGTGGATTTCTAATGTGAATTAGGAGGTTTTAAAAATGGCCGCAGCACTGAACTGACCTACAGCCGGTTTATGACAATGTTCAAGCTGCCAACAAGGGCAACGCTGCTTGAAGACCAGCGGCAACCAGAAGCTGTGCTGTGACATTTAAGTCGGCCGGTCAGGATCA
The DNA here is from genome assembly GCA_015106755.1 of Etia nguti. Lineage (NCBI taxonomy): Eukaryota > Metazoa > Chordata > Actinopteri > Cichliformes > Cichlidae > Etia > Etia nguti. Next base: position 25,732 of record VUQG01012513.1, read on the forward strand.
CATTCAGAGCACACGAAACCCAGCATGAGACTAAGTGTGTGTGACATCAGTGAGGTACCACTCCTTGTTTTTCACCTGCAAGTTTGTCCTGATTTTAACGTTCAGCAAATCCAACTGTGTTTCAAAGTCCACCTGAGGTCTGATTAGTTTTCTCAGCTGCTTCGCTGGATAATGGAGGTTATTCGGGCTGGCATGCTGGGTGTTGTAGCTCTGTAACCCTCACAAGGGAATTCCTCAGTATTGAAATTTAAAGCAGAGACTTGGTATTCACTGTCAGCCTTCAGTGTCTCTGAGCGTCCTCAAACTGAACAGCAACAAAACTAAACTCCTGCTTCCTGCTCTGGAAAGTGCCCGACCTCCTCTTTGACGTCTCATCATCTTCAGAGGTCAGCAGCCCGGGTGTCATTCTGGACTCCACCCTCTCCTCCTCACCATCACAAATCAAATTCATCTCTAAATCTGCTTTTTTTTTTATACCCCCTATAGAACATCTCCAATCTGCGACCATCGATTTAAAATCTTGCAGCTCAAATCCTCATTCATGCCTTCATCTCCTTCCACCTTGATGGGGTCCTGTTTGCTTTGCCTTCCAGACTTCTGGACAAGCTGCAGCATGTTCTCACCCTTCACTAAAGCATGGCAGCACATCTCCCCCCACCCTTACGCCTTATTTAGACTTCTGAAATCTTTTTAGAGCCTACAACATAACCTAAATAAGTGGGTGGCGTCGTTGCCAGTATTGTTGTGGAGGTAAGAGAAGGAGGGCTCAGCTAAGTGCTTGTAAGATTAAAGCACTGTAATCCAGTCGGGGGTGTGAAATTTTGGCCCCACAGGCATAAAAATATTTCACATTTCAGTGTGCTGCGTGTGGAAAAGTGTGTAAGTTGATAAAGATAGCTGAATGTAGGCTGATTGGGCCCTGGTGTAGATTACTGAATGGCAACGGTGATAAATGACCCTTTGTCATGTTTGGTTTCTGAGAGACTCGGTATGATAAAGGTGTTTTCAAACCACAGAGGGTGGCGAAACTAAAGCAAATATTTGATTACACAGGGTTTTCTTATTTATGGAGGAGTACGGGCGTGGTGGATGATGGGTGTATAAAAGCTGCATTTGAGATGAGGGCATCGGATTTTCAAAGTCAAAGCTGGAAATGTGACATTTTTAACAATAGCCTTTATGTAAATTATCGAATATTTACGTAAGATCTTCACTTCATGATCCCACCGAGGCAGATTTCACAGTGTTGTGCATAAACTAGTCGTTTATGTATCCTCTGCAGTTTGGGGAAACTCGTAGATGAGCGTCATTATTATTTGTCAGACTTCCAAGATTTTGTAAAGAAATTGCTTCTGCGTTTGGATGTGTCCTTTTATTTTATTTCTTTGTTTTCTTTCTGGTGCGTGAAGGACCTCCTGTCTAATCAGGGTCCAAATAAAGATAAAGGTTTTGTAGATGAGAGGTGAGGGAATCTGCCCCCCTCGCTGTAGTATGACAAACGATGAGTTTAACGAGAAGCAAACAACCCAAAAGACTTTGTGAGTGAGTGAATGGGTGTATGACGCACTCAATCAGGCCTCCAGGTCATCAGGTCTCAGGTAAACGTTTGGCTATAGCAGCCGTATTTGTCAAATGATCGCGTTAAAGGGAAGTGAGTTAAATTCAAGTAAGCTGTGTCCTAAAACAGATGGATTCTTTTTTCCTGTCCCTGAATGACTACACCTGAATTTCTGTATGTGTGTGTGTACCCATTAAGACATCTTTGTGAGGACCAAAAAACTGTACTTGTGGGGACTAACAGTCATTTATGAGGACAAAAGTGCCTGTCCTCACGAGTTTGAAAGCATTTTGAGACTCAAAATGTGGTTTTAGTGTCAGGGTTACAATTAGGTTATGGCTAGGTTTAGACTAAGGGTTAGGCATTCATTTTTTAAAGGTTAGGGTAAGCAGCTAGGGAAAGAATTATGTCAATTAGATGTCCTCACTAAGAAAGCAAAATGAGAATGTGTGTGTGTGCGTGTGTGTGTGTGTGTGTGTTGTGAATTTTTCATGTGTTGCCCAGGTGTCGTCCACCCGGTCAGATCACATTGGCTTACTTTTCTCTGCAGTGTACCGTATCTGATCCGGTCTACCAAGATATCCTTGTGCTTGTTCACACATGTAAAGTAATGTAGCATCTGTGTGTGTGTGTGTGTGTGTGTATATGTGTGTGTGTTTACAGCCCACAGGGTCCAGTATAAATCTGCTTTTACTTTATTAAGATGTGCAGTCCTTGTTGTTTCAGTTCTCAGACTCTGTGTGGATTTAAGCAGGAACAGCAGGAAAGACGCTGAAAGCTGCCGTCTCTGTCTCTCTGGCATCACTCCCAGCTCTGTGCTTTAAACTTTAATGGTGTGATCGCCGGTCTACGGTGTCTCTTATGAGGCACATGTGGCAAAGCTCTCACGTAGGTATCTTCTTCCCTCCTGCATCTGAGGCTTGTACTGTAACACGAGAGCCGGCTCGCAGAGCGAGGCCGCTCATTAAAGAACAACTAAGTGTGCCACAATGCCGCGGACACCTGAGAGCACCGGAGCTTGCCTCGCTTCCTAGGTTGGTAAACCCTTTTGGTCCTTTGCCTTCATATAGCAGCAGATGAAGATTTGGATGTGGTTTAAAGAAAAGTGATAAGCTCATCTACTGCAGCCAATGAGAGGTTTCCTGTTTAAATGAAGGCGTGTAAAATCAAAGCAGCTAAAATGAAATCTTATGGCAGTTTTTATGAACATTAGAATTCACAGGTGAGGCTGACAGACTAAATAAAGATAACAATAAGTGTTAAAAGTGACCAAAAATGTATTATATATAAAATACACAGACCTATTCCTGCTTAACCTTCTTTAATGCAAGTATCTACTAAGCCAGTCTCATGGCAGAAACTCAAAGCATTTAGGCATCCAGACATGGTCAAGACGACCTGCTGAAGTCCTACAGCTGCAGAAGACCACACTGGGTGCTGGTCCTGTCGGATAAAATGAACAAATTGAGGCTGTAATTCCCACAGGCCCACCAAAGTTGGACAACAGAGGATTGGAAAAACATTGCCTGGTCTGAGTCTCAATTTCTGCTTCAATATTCAGATGGTAGAGTCAGAATTTTGCACAAACAGCATGAAAGCATGGATCCACCCTGCCTCGTATCAGCAGTTCTGGCTACTAGGGGATATTCTCATATCCTTAGTTCAAAAGAAGCATTGCTTAAATGTCACAGCCTACCTGTCATGGCCATCCCTTTATGAGCACACTGTACCCATCTTCTGCTTCCACCAGGATAACACGCCGTGTTGCAAAGCTCACATTAGCTCAAACGGATTTCTTGAACAACACAATGAGTTCACTGGACTCAAATGGCCTCCACAGTCACCAGATCTCAGTCCAATAGAGCACCTTTGGGATGTGGTGGAATGTGAGATTCCCATCATAGATGTGCAGCTGACAAAGTTGCAGCAACTCTTGTGATGCCGTGATGTTGACATGGACCAAATTCTCCGAGCACTGTTTCTAGCAAACTTTGAAACTTCCATCTCAAAATTTGGAAAATTAGACAAGGACACAAAGCCCTGTGTGGTTTCGTCAGGAAGGGCAAAAACAGCTAAATCAAACATGCACAGCTAACTCCTTTAGTGATGAATAAGGCAGCAGCTGAAAGTAGATTTTAGATAAAGACAACAATAAAACAACAGCAGTGAGACGAGCAAATTACAGAATATCTATGAGGCAAAGAAAGAAGGAAAAAAAGACAAATATTAATAAAAAAAATGTTAAGTGAATAAAAAAGGCTCACACAGTATAAACAAGTCTGTCTTTATTTATTTGTGTAGCTGAGAATCTGTGGGAGCAGATCAACAAACCATGAGACTGACAAACTTGCTAGCGTATCACTAAGAGGCTCATAATAAATGATCAGCATGCTCAGCAGCCTACATTAGGACCTTTTCGGACTTATCTTTAAAAATGTGGCAAAAAGCAGCCTGGGTGGAGGTCTGACACTTTGGGTGCGATAAACACACACAAAGGTTTAAAGGTTGATCTTCCCGCCCCTGTTAGTGTCTGACTGACCTCACTTGTGCCTTCTTCCCCTGTTCTTTTTATGCGTCTTTTCTTGGGTTTTTGTCCAGCTGTTGATCCCTTTTCCTCGTGATCTAATTCAAAGTAAGCTGAGATTAAAGAGAAAGTGCTCACCTCGCACATCAGTGTTAAACTATGAGCACTGTCTAGCTGTGTCTATGTTTCAGCACTTTCACCTGTCTCAGAGACCGGCCCTCCCTGTGAGCGCTGGTATTTGTTGAATAAAGCTTTGCAAACGTTAATGACACGTCCAGCCACGTTTCATTTTGTCCTTTTTGAAGGACTGTGAAGCATGAAAATCTCTCTGTAAAAACCCTCCACTTTTATCTGCTCTCGCGCATCCAGTGTGATAACAGGCTTCACTGCCCTCAGACCCTGTAATGTTTCTTTATGACCACACGCTTCACGTGGCTTGTGTTCGTTACCCCGGCGGCCTCTCCCGTAGGCACTGCCTGTATCTCACACACTGCTGTCCTCATGGTCACCTTGCAGCTTCCGAGAGAGGAGCGGCGAATCTTTAAAGGGTCGTATTTTACCCAACAGGCCAGGGGACGATTGCTTCTTAATAGCAGTGTGTTCAGCTGGTGTCATGATAGGACGCTGGACCACTGAGCAGGGGAGGAAGTCCTTGCAGAGGTCAGCGACTTTGCTTACATAACCTGATAGGTATCTTTACCGAGGGTGTAAAATTCCTCATTTTATGTTATTAGTGCTTTGCCACCAGTGGGTTTTTTTCCCTCTCTGTGTTTCTTTTTTTCCCCTGTCCTGTCTAACAGTGTAGCAATCAGAAGGCCAAAAAATGCCAAACAGATTTACTTTCACAAGTGTAGCGTTATGGCATTCGCTATAATGGTCCACTTGATAGTCCTATTTTATTGGAACTTTATTAGGATTTTTTATTTTGGATTGTTACAACCACAATGGACAAGACCAGGGGATGTGAAAGTAAAAAGAAAGAAAGAAAGAGAAGTTGGAGAGAAAGAGAGGGAGAGAAAAATAGAGGAGAAGAAGAAGGATGAGAGAGAAAACACTGAGAATCTGCTTCAAACAGCAGAGAAACCACAGCAACAACCAACATAAATAACAATGATAATGTTACTGAGCAGCACACAGTACTAATAAAAAAGATATTTTTAGAGGCAGCAGCAGCCCAAGATAGTGTGTGTCTGGGTACCGGTGTGTGTTAGCACACTTGTGTTCATGAGGTTTCTCCATGTAAGTGTCTAACGCTGGGTGTGGGAAGCCACAGCCCCGCCCTCCAGGACCTGAAGAAGGCATGGAGGGGACCTGGGCCCCAGATATCCAGAGGCCCTCAGAGCATGAGAGCCCCAGGAGGACCACCACAGGGACAACCACGGCCCCCACTCAGAGAAGAGCAGCCAGAGCAGACCGAGCATCGGCCCCAGAGACCTGACACCCAAGGGCACCCCACCCCCTAAGGTCTAAGACCTGATCTGACACAAAGACATAGGCAAACAGGCTAAGATTATTTTTACTTTTTCCAGTTCATGAGGACAGTCTTCTTAGCAATGCATAAGGCAGACTGTGTCCCTCTCCGTACTGACATCATCTAAGTCGCCAGACAAGCAAACTGAAGGGAAGGCTGGAGCACTTTGATAAGTTTCACATATCCAGCACCAAAACCTGAACAGGTGGACAGAACCAAAGAGCGCAGATGTAATTGTCAGGCGTATTCCCTTGACAGTGTGAGCAGGTGTTAGATGACACAAAACCCATCCTGAACGTCCGTTGACCTGTATAGTGCACTCTGTGCAGGATTTTATATTGTATTAATTGTAGACTGGGACTTCTAGTCATTTAAGTGTTTTTAAACATATCTGAGACCAGAAGTTGTGATCAAACCTAAGCGATAGATCCGCCCCCCATTTTGCAATAGAAAAGGATATTGATTCATCTATTTATGAGTGTGTCCTGTATATTTTAGACAGTAATTTGGGGGTTTTAAAGAATTACACCACACTTTTACGGTGTTTGTAATTCAACTTGATTTCTTTTTTACTATAGATTTAATTTGATTAAGTTGATATTCTAAAAATGTATTCTTGTTAATCCCGTATTGCATAACTAATATGTCAAATGGAATAAAGTCTGTTCCTCTGAATATATGTTCCAAGTATTCAGTTCCTTTACAACTCCAATCTGGGAAGTTTATCATATTATTGTTCTGTAGGATGTCAGGGGTGTTCCAGATGGGTGTACGTTTGGATGGGATTAATGAAGACTCAGTCATTTTTTTAAAAACTCCCACCATGCTGTCAGAGAGGAGCTGATATTGATGCTTTTGAAGCATACATGTTGTTTGATGTTTGATCTAATGAATGGTAGGTCCTAAATCTCTATATTATTGCATAGTGCCTGTTGTACATCTAGTCAGGGCTCATCTAAGAGTGTATGCTTTAACCATCCTGAGATGTATTGTAGCCTGTTGGCTAAGACGAAGGGGTGAAAGTTAGGCAGATCTTGTCCTCCTCTATCCTTGGTCTTCTGTAGCGTTTTTAAGCTAATACGGGGGCTTTATCTTTCCAAAGGAATTTAGGAATGGAGGAGTCCAGAGATCTAAACCAGTCTGGTGACGGTTTACTCTGGATCACTGAGGATAAATGATTGATTCTTAGCAAAACCATCATTTTTATTGAAGCAACCTTTCCCATGAGTGATATGGGTAGAGACTTCTATCTAGCCAGATCGTATTTGACTTTCTTTAAAAGTGGAATGTGGTTTAATTTAGTTAAATCTGCAAGCCTAGGAAGAAACATTAGTACCTAAATATTATTATATTATAGTTCCAGCTGTACTGAGCCTGTCTGTTTCTTTATTTAGTCCAAAGTTGAGGTCGCCCCCAAGAACAAGTAATCTAGGCGTCCTCTTCACTCTGGAGCCAGCTCCATGCACATTCTATGCCACAAACCATAGTTGTGTATGTGTGTGTAGCTGTGATGAATGAATGAATTACAAAAAAAACATATCCATCAGGTGAAAGAAAATGTGGCGACAGGTTCCATAAGAGTGCAATACGTAGGTGCGAGTGATTGGTTATATGATTATATGAGCGAGCGTGCCCGTGCCTGTGTGTGTGTGTGTGTGCGTGACTTCTATATGTGTGCCATGTGAGGCTGTAATGGATGTGCCTCCAGATGAAATAATCACTTTGTAAAGATTGAGGATGCAGAAGCAGAAAAAAACTAAGAAAAAATATTTGGGAAGGGGTTGGGGGTGAGAGGGATTAAAAAAACAGCCCATAATCCTTGAGGAAAGTTGTGACTAAGTAGGAAAACAGCCGATCGGTGCAGTGTTAGAAGGGACAAGGAAAATAAACATGCAATGACATGAATTTGGCATAAACAACATGAAAGCATGGATCCATCTTGCCTGTATCAAGAGTTCAGACGGGTGGAGGTGGTGTGATGGTTTGGTGAATATTTTCTTGGCTATGAGCACTATGAGCACAGTGCACACATCCTCTGCTTGCAGCAGGATAATGCACCGAGTCACAAAACTCAGATCATCTCAAACTGGTTTGCTGAACATGACAATGGACTCAAATGGCCTCCACAGTCACCAGATCTCAATACAACAGAGCACCTTTGGGACGCGGTGGAACCGGAGATTTGGCAGGTAGCTATTCACTCTATAGAGTAACTGTGCTGTTGATAATGTAGATCAGCTCTTCCTAAACATTATGTAAATGAAGTATCATTAACAAAGGCCGGTGGAGAAAAGGCTCAACGTTCTGAGTACTGATCAGAATAAAAGTTACAGAGGTACTTGAGGCACCTTTTACTGTTTTCATTCGATTTTTTATGTGGAATTTAAAAAACTGCTTAAAAATGTAGCCGGTTGAATTCAGAGATACAGTAATGAACTAAATTACTTCACACTTTACAGTTGCATGTCAGTAAAAGGATTCGACTGAATTACTTTCCCGTCTTTTTAATGTTTCTTCCCCGAAGCGGCTCCTGAGAGTAGAAAACCATCTACGGTATCTTTTACACTATTTGATTTTTCAGTATCAGGGGAGGTTTGGGTGGCGTGGATATTTTATGTGCTGGCAGCTGGTGCTAAGTTAATGTGAAGTAATGCAGTTGTCAGGCTCTATTGTCTCTGCCGTTGGCCTCATCTCCCACTTGCAGCCCATAAAAGCTGAGCCATTTAAACCGCTAATGAAGCAGAGAGTCTGGACCAGTGGCAGATAAAACCCACCCAGAAAAGCTTATATTCTCAGCCTGCCTCTTATTTCCCTTTGCTAAAGAAAAACTCAAAATTAATATGCCTTCGTATCCATTTTCTCCCCAAATAAACCGGCACAGTGTGTATTAATCATGGGCAAACCTGTTTTGCTAAAAAGTTCAAAACTTGTTGATGGTTTATGGAAAAGAAAGAACACAAAACAACATCCTGTTTTATTACCTGGAGCTGATTGTTGTGACCATCACGATCTACAGGTTTAAAGTTACAGACCCCACACGTGATTTTCTTCTTTTTTTTTTTGAGACAAAGCAGAAATTTTCCCTGGATACTTGTTTCTGTGGTTGTGATAGGTAGTTGGTCCTCCTCTGATGGTTCCTTCATTTTGATCCAACCTCGGTTTTCTGCTCATAAATCTGCTGCGATTGTGATCAGCTAACCTCTGGATCACCTTGCAGGTTCATCGCGACGAACGTCGTCTCAGCAGCTTTAAAGCTAACAGTAGTGTGTTCACCCTGAACTGGGGAACAAAAAAATGGCAGTTTTTAAAAAAGTGGTCCCCCCACTAACTGTTTCCATTTTCTTCTGTCATTTGCTAAACGCACGTCTGCTTGTTTCATTCATTTTCAAACTAATAGACAAGCTAGCAAAGATCCCCTTTTACATAGTATCTTTAGCCACGTTGTTACCAGCAGCCTGTCATAAAAAACACACAGTTTGTTCTGATTTCTATTTTTAAAAAAGGCATAAATAGTATTTTTGTGCCAGCAAGGCGACTTCTAAAGTGCGACTAACCGAAGACTCGGTGCATCAGCATGGCGTGCAGTGGGTCCTTAACAAATGTAAGGAAACTGAACAATTGGGAGACAAAAGACGGTGATCATATCAACTTCCAGCTTGTTAGAATTGTACAAACTATATTGATATTCATTTATATACTGTTTTCGCATCTATGTCTGCACTTGTTGCCCATTTTTCTAGCAAAATATTAAAGCATCAAAGCTCAAGAACAGAAAAGTCTTATGTAAAACAGTAAGCCACTTTTGCCACTTTATAATAAGCTACAAATTATTTTTTTCTGGCTTTTTGGTCTCAAACTACAACTACCAGAGAGAGAGAGAAACTGTGTTTCTGTGCAGGAGGTTCAGTCCTGGAGGAGCGATTGAACAGGCAGTAACCGATGCTCGAGGATAAAGTTTATGATCAGACATCTGTGATCAGCCAGCTGGGTCTGCTGAGCTGTGTGTGTGTGTGTGATATTAGAAAATGACTTCATCTAAGAGTAGAAATCTTATAGGAGACCCACGTGTGCGCTGCATTGTTCAGTTTGTCTGAGAAGTATAAATTTGAGGTTAGGATTAGGCTTTGTTTTCTGATGGTTAGCGTTAGGGGAAGCATTATGTCAATTTGATGTCCTCACAAACATGTGAAGACAAATGCGTGTGTGTGTCGGCATGTGTGGGAGAATTGGACTGACCTTGCTCTGTCCTGCGTGTTGCTTCTTCGCCTGTAAATCTGCCACAAAGCTCCTCTGTGCTGGCAGAGCGAGAGCCTCTACATTGCCTTTATTGTCCTGCAGGCCAGACATGCAGACGACCAATCAGCACACATGCCAAGCTTAAATATCTGTGTGTGTGTTTGTGTGTGTGTGTGTTAAGTTTATAAAATCTTGTTTTGGCTTTTATTTAGATATATATGCATGCAATTAACACAAAAACACGAGCATCACCTGCTCTGATGGTTTTGTTTTTTACTTGAAAATCGTTTCTCGTGACTCTCCTCTGTGCTTTCCTCCCTTCACTTCTCTTTAAGCTGGTGTCCTCGATAATCTTCATCAGTGTCGGAGTCATCGTTGCCTGCTTCTGTGCCATCGTGGATGGGATAATTGCTTCAGACTTTATTGTAAGTGTCACTTATATTTGACATAAACTGAAGCAGACATTCTCACAGACCGGGTTTAACCACACACGCGGGGATCCAAAGGTCAGATCAAGAAATGTGTAGGTGCAAGGTAGACCAACTAATCTCACCCTGCAGCGAGCTGGAAAGCTGACAAACTTTCAGGATAGCAGGGCTGATTAAATTCTTTGTGTCACAGAAAACTTTGATGACAACAATAAATCAGCTGGGATGTGATCACCAAACACTCTCACATGTTAAATCAGAATGTGTAGAGTTTAGCTTGTGGGCATTTTGGTAACACTTTGCGACTAAAGGTGTAATTCCAGAGCCAGATGAAATTACAATGTAATTATATTTACCTACACATGCTTAAAGGTAGGCATACTAGAACAACAGAGTAACCAGTCAGGTTTTTATAGGAAACAAAGAAGTAACTACATAGACACCAACTGTGATCATCCTACTTACATTTTAATTTCAAATAAAACACATTTAAATTCCATTCAATTACAGGGGAATTATCCCCTTTTATTAAGTATTACTCGCACTTACTTGTATAAGCAGCCTCCACTTCCTAATGAGAGTTTCAAAGCTGGACCCCGTCCCCGTTATCGATCCCCCGGTGCTTATCAGACCTCTGCAGATATATTCATTTTGTGATCTCATGACTGTAAAAGTCACATTTATTGCACAGTCAAGCTCTGGACAGTGAGAATGATTTTATTACCCTTCACATTTTATAAAGTTCAGTAAGGGTTTTATTGAACGAGGTGGGTTTTGTGCACCGGGTAGAGTGGACGGTGGCTGCAGCAGGGATGCGGAGGATGATGAGGATGCGATCATATCAGATGTGTAACGGCTCTCTTTTTCAGGACATTACACCTGTGCAGGAGGGCATGTGTGACTTTCACCCCAGTGGATCTGGCTACGCCTACGACAGCTACTACACTGAGGTGATTCTCATATATGTGTAAACCCTGTGCCCCTCTTCTGTCAGCGTGAAGACGTTTACTACACATTTAAGTATGCCTCAGTTTTTCTACACGAGAAATAAACACTGCTGTAGGTAATGAAGGAAATCTCTCAGCACAGCCGTCTGAGCTTAAAAAACAATAAATAAATGTGTAAAAAATTACAGAAAATGTTTACTGTTTACACATGGTAAAAAACCTGAAATTCCTATAGCAGACTGTGAAAAAACAGGTTTTATGTGTAATTTAATTGTTTATCTATTACTACATGACTTTGGTGTTGTATGAATGGAAGTCGGGGAGGTCTTCCTCAGTAGGACAAGCTGTAAAATTTATGAAAATACAGTTAAAAATCTACGCCCACCTTCACATTTTCCCATGGTGACCAGATTAAAGTCTTTGCTGGGCCCGTTCTGAGCCCCCCAGCCTTATGTTTGACACCTTTGTTTTAAAGAATATACCACAGTACTGATTGTGTGGTGTGCTCTTGCAGCCTTTTGATGCTCGGTTCAAACTTTTCCAAAGCGTGCTGCGACATCTAGTGGTCAAATGATGTTACTGCACAGATTTACTGGCTCACTTAAAAGCAACAGCGTTTCTCTCTCCCTGCAAATCAAACAAAAAGCATGAAGATGCTGTGGAAGCAATATGTTGATGTGTGTGTGTGTGTGTGTGTGTGTTTGGTTATTGGTCCATGCAGTTCTTGTTTATCTGGTTTCTGCATGTGCATCTAACCCGTCTCTCTGTTAATTTATCCACTCTCTGGCGCTGCAGGTGACGTGCCGCTCGTTTGAGAAGTCATGCAAGCTGAAAGTGAGGAGCAACACCTGCTACTGTTGCTACCTGTATAACTGCGAGAGGTGAGACAAACTCAAACTGCAGGTCTGCAGGACATAACACAACACAGGTTTGTGTTATTTAACCAATTTTTTCTCCAGTTTAGTTTCAGAGGAGCTTTTCCACAGGTCATGTCAGAAAACCGGCCAACCACTTTTTTTCTGTTTTAGAGTTATGAGCTTATAGTCTTCTAATAATAACACAGAGGGCAGAGGGCAGCAGGGAAATAGCATCCCAGACATGAGAAAGAGCTCAGAGAAACTGCTGCAAGAAAAAAAAACATTGGAAATTTCAGCTCTTTCTTGTATGACAGCCAGCTCTTAAATCTTGGATATTTTAGCCTAACACACACACACACACACACACACACACACACTCACACACAAGAGAAAGCGCTTTCAAAACATTCTCCCTGTGCCTTCAACCGCGTTACCACTCAGTCATAAGCCGATAAAAGGCTGTCTGGAAATAATAAAACAAGCAAAAGTGATGGATGGTTTAGGGGAGTCTTTGTTTTCTTGCCATCCTGGAAGGTTTGGGACAAAACAGTCTGGGATATGAAATAGAAACTACAATAAGAGCCATAAAGCAGAACTTAAATAAGTTTCACCTGTGATTTTCCTGCCATGTCACAACTTATCCTCATCTTCCAGCCTGTACTCCTCACACTACTACGAGTTCACCGGGGTCAGCAGCTGCTGGGATGTGATCCAGCTGTACCGCCTGATGTGGACTTCAGTGGTGCTCAACGTGATCGGCTTGTTCCTGGGCATCATCACCGCAGCCATCCTCGGAGCGTACAAAGATATTGTGGTGAGGAGTCCAAGAGGATTTAACTCCCTCTACTCCCACTCCCCCCAAAAAACCGAAACCCAAAACTTTGAAGGCAGAGAGTTTAGAAGCAGTCACATGCTATGATCAGCTACATGCTTATTTGGTTAAATAAATGCACCAGCTTTGAGCAGTTTAAACTTCCTGATGTGTTCCTGCGTCTGTGTAAATGTCTGTTAATGTGTTATTTTAGTAGCAGCTTGTTTTTAGTGATCTCCGCTGATGTTTTCACTCTTTATCTAAAGCATGTTTTACTGTTTCCTCCAGCAGAAGCCCGCTCCTCAGATCGCTCCCAGCCCAACGCCGGCACCTCACATCTTGTACAACCCGACCCAGCACATGCTCACCTACCCCAACTTCTGTCCGTCGGGGCAGGGTCTGCCCGCCTACCCCAACTACCCAGTATCCATGCAGGTAGGAGCTCAGGCCAAAAAGAGTGAAACACAGGGAGATGCACTCGTCAGCCACTTTTATTCAAACTGGTTTCTTGGATCTCACTTTACCCAAATGATGCTACTGAGGTATACATAATAAAGTGTCAGTGAGTGTATGTTCCTGCTGTACTAGCACGCTAGTATCAAAACAGCTGGTGATGGAAGTGAACTAATGCTTGTTACACATGAGCTGAACGCACAGCTGTAGCTCATAACAGAGTCCCAGCTGGCTCCTGGTTGGGCTGCAGACTCTCCTCAGCTGGGCTTGTTTCACATTAAAACTTAAAAACTCTATGAAACGGTGCCACAAGTAATCCATCTTCCTAAACCAGGCGATCAGCTTAAATATGCAGATGTGTTGCTTTGGTTACGTATTTCTGACATCTGTCCATCTGATCGTTCGCTCGGGGCTGATCTTTGCTGATATTTGATATCTCTTTGGCTGAACTTCCAGCCTTTGCAGCCAACCACTCCCTGTTTCTCCTCCTCTCCCACAGCATAACGCCAACCACCAGGCACCTGCTACTCCCCAGATGCTCCCTCCTGGGGGAGGCCCCGCCTCCTCCCCCTCCTCCTGCCCATCTGAGGAGAACCAGAGCCAGCTGCCCTCTCAGGTCCCTCCCCAGCCACAGCCTCAGGGAGCCACCCAGGACCCAGGAGGCTACATGCTGACCCCCAACGCTCCGGTCCTCTATGCATCCTCCTACAGCGCCTTTGAGAAACCTCCACCTTACGCCTGCTGAGACTTCAGACAAATATGCAGGGCGTGCTGCAAACACCTTCACCTGGTCAGACTGAGAGTAGCACAAAACATTTCAGAGACAGAGATTTCAATGATTTAAATGCTGCGTTTCTCGTGTGTCTAATGGGTTTCAAGTGAAGCCAGACAGATATTTATGGTTATGTAGTGTTTAATATGTAGCCATCAAAGGAAACTTGCTTATTCACTTAGTACCACACAGCTCTGAAGCTCTGCACAGCAGCAAAAAGACCAGAAATGAGGGAAAAGTACCAGCACCTCTGAATCTGCTCAATAATTAAATATAATTTCTTTTACAAAAGACAAAAATTGTGAAGTGAAAGTGAATAAGCAAAATTTCCCAGGATGTCAAAGATTCTTTTAAGCCTAAGGCTGGCCTTTCAATGGCCTCACCCTCAGTTTAAATACTGACTGTGGTCTGGTTTCTATTCTAAGTTGCAGGTCGTCCTGTGTATCGTCTCATTATACTGTACAGTTCAAAGGGCTTTCCTGAGAGTAAATTATGTTCATGTAGCTGTTATTTAATTATGTTTGTGTGACTCATTTAATGTGCACTTTACAGTCGATATGACGTCTGAGTTAGTGATGGATGCATGGGACTGTGCTGGACCTGTAAGAAATGCATAGTAAGGGCTTTATATAAAAAAAAAAAAACAACTCAGCTTTGAAGGAGTTCAACACTGACAAAAATAAGTTTATTTGCTGTAATATCCGAGGCAGAGAGTCTGAAAATGGGTCTTCAAAGACCTTGTGTAATGTCTGTCCTCCACTTTTCAAACAAATCCAGGCAAACGGTTTTCCCTGTTTTGGCCTTCACCCATCGGAAAAGCAAATAAGTTTATTTTGTCCAAAATGTTGAACTTTTTTTCAGTGCTTCTGTTAGGTTTGTTTCACCTCAACGGCAGACCGTGTAACTTCATAGTCTCATAATCTTGTTACATTCATAAGCAATAAAGGACACCTCTGCATAACCCAGTGCGCTGTGCTGTAGTTCTGCTTTTTTTCTGTGATATATTTGCTTGTAGCGACTGCTGTTATTAAACTGTAGAGTGAACCTACTGTGCTCATTTCCAGTTCCACATACTTTAAGTAGTTTTGCCATAATAACCCGTGTTTTTAATATTCGAGGCCCAAATATAAATGTTTGAGTTGTTTTTGCAAAAATAAATAATTCTGCATGGAGCCACAAACTATATTTGAACTTTCTAATGAAGGTGACACAGCCTGTTAGGCATCAGTGTTTCTTCCAGGTGTAAAAAACTAAAAGATTTTAACTGTCCCTCCGGGTCATTTCAATGAAAACCGTTACATCTTCAGCGCTGTTACCTCCACCTCCTCTCTTTTTTTCAGTATCATTGTCTCCAAACCAGACATCATAATAGTCCTCACATAATTCACTGATCAAAAAAGTCAGGTATGTCATCTGGACCATCTTCCACTCTTCATAGCTGCCCTCCCTCACTAATCCTCTTCACTAACTTCCCTCCATCCATCCTCTCTTTTCTTCATTCATGAGCTCCTTTAAAGTACTACTTCCATCTTCTCAACACACTGCGTTCACTTGTTAGTACATTATATATAAGCACCAATCCACTTACCATCCTGCAAATGGTCTCTGGGAGAAAATTAATTACATTAAAAGCAGCCTACTTTGACAATAACTGAAACATACAGCAGTCTAACAACTTTAAAAATAGTCCCAACGGCAAAGCCACCGTAGATGTAGGGCAAAACAATCCCATGTGGCTCTAGAGTCACAGGTTTGAGAGCCCTGATGGAGCCCCTCAGGTTATCCTCCATCTAAAAAAAATGTTTTAGCTCCTCTCTTTTCAAGGTTCCGTATTAAAGCATAATTTTGGGCTCCATCACAGCTTAAGCTATGCCGCAACAGTCAAGAGCATCGGAAACAGAAGCACAAGGTGTACGGATGTGTTTTTGTTTTTCAAAACACAACTTTACTCAGTGATGTTCATACAGCTGCTTTTATTCTTTTTTTTGGTTTTTTTTTTTAAATAGGATTTTCACTGCTGAGGGAAGTTAAAACTCAAAAAAGGCAGACTTCTCTCAGCATCATACACATACTGGCAGTTAAGGTGAAAAATAAAAACTAGAAGTTCAAGATACATCACATATGATTAAAAAATAAAATAAGACATTAACAAGTCAAGCTCTATATTCTGGCATTCATCCATCAGAAAACTAGAAAATGATACCTTACACAGGGATGTAAAATAACACTGGAGCCCTTTAGGCATTCGCTCCTCTGACATTCTTTGTTGTTACTGTGGTTTGATTCGCTGAGCACCTATAAAATCAAATTAAAAAACTGAGTCTCTAAAGCTTGATGCTACTTTGATCCCTGGGTATTGCTCTCACAGTCTCCCAGTTCCACCACGATTTGTCGCTGAAACCTTTTTTTTTTTCTTTTTTTTTTAAGAAGCAGATGAAGTTGAGAGACTCTGATCTTTCTTTGAACTTTGGACCATAAATGTGCCTCAAGGGGGGATTTTAAGGTAGTGTTTACTCTGTCTTCTATAAAGCATTGTACAGTCACATTATTTACATATTCAGTATATTACAGCGCACTCTTTTCCTTTCTCAGTAGCTTGTTGTGTTGCGATCGATGCAGTGCTCTCTCTCCGTGGTGGAGAAGGCCCCTTCCTGTCTCCCTGTGCTTCTGTGTCTAGTCTACTGTCCTCGGGTTGGTATGTGGCAGGCTTTAACTGTGATTGGGTGATTTTTTGGGAAAGAAGGGACCTTTTTGTGATGAACGTAAGTGTGACTCTGTTCTTTAGAAGAGAAAATGCTCAGGGGCACACACTGCAAAGCGTCGGTTAGTTTGCTGGGTTGCAGTGCTGCACCTTTGGGAAGTGATTCACCTGTTTAGAGGGAAGCTGTCGACAAGTGTGGGTTGGTTTGATCTTTTGTAGGCACACGGTTGATTTTCGAAGTTGCAGGCAGATATGGAGTGCTCTCTCCAATTTTTCCCCCTACTCTCCAATTGAGAGTAGGGGGGAAAAAAAAATCAAGACGGCAGTCCATTTATACCTGCAACGATGTGCAACAATTTCTACAGAATGCAAAGTTCATTTCGCCCCGCTGAGGCGAGGTGGGGGGGTCAGGTTTTAAGGGCAAATGGGATTTATTCATTGAAGATCTGAGCACCTGTTCACACATTTTTTTCTGAGTGAAGTAGCTGTCTGTCTGGACTGTCTTTCTGGTCCTCGTTTTTTACATTTTTACATTTTCAATTCATTGGAGATTCTACATTAGCACTCGATTAATTCAAGCTTTGTGAACGTGGACCTTAAGTGAGCTGGATGTAAGCAACACAAGCACAGACTAGTCGCTGCTCACAAACCTCCAGTTAGATCTGCGTTTAAGCACAGGATACCAGGCGTAGAAGGCTGACCCAGGACCAAACCCGTAGCATTGATTTTGGATTAGACCCTGCGTGTTCTTGTGAGCTTACGAGGCTTTAAAACACGGCCAGTTTTTCAGGCAATGCTGTGCAGCATTTATTCCCTTTGTACAGGGGGTGTTACTCACTGGCAGAAGAACTAACTTGCTGAGTCATAACACAGAGACTGCTGTGAAAATCCCTGCCACTGCTTCTAGGCAGCAGTGTCATCACAGGATAAGGCCGGGGGAGGGAGGGGATGGAGGGGAAGGGGTGATCTTGGGCTCGAGCCACACTGTGACATATTCCAATTAAAAACATTTTTTCCCATCACCCCCCTTGTCTCAATGAACTGCTTATGAATCGGTTTTGGCAGATTCAGGCGCCGTTCACTGGTGGGAGTCCAGCAGGGGGCAGGAGTGCGAGCGGATGTCGTTATGTTTGTGGATGGCCCGGTCCAGGTCCAGAGGCTGTCCGTTTACACTGACCTCCATACAGCCGCTGTAGGGTGTTGACACCAGCGTGGACACCAGAGGAACATCTGAGAGCAGAAATCACAAGAAGTGTGCAAACAACATTATTCACTTTGTTCAACGTGTCAGCGAAAACATTCATGCATCTGTTGTGATGTGGGGCATTTTGTGTGGGGGTTTTTTTTTGGTTTTTTTGGTTTTTTAAATCATGGCATAAAAAAATTCTAATGTTCCTCTTTCAGCTTTGAGAACTGTGGAAGATTCTAGCTGCCGGGGATGTTTTCCAGTCTGAATGCAGCAGTCATGCAGACAATAGCAGAAGCTGATACTCTTCAATACAGGTAGGAAGTATTTTTAAAACTTTATGGAAAACCTTTCTGTTCTGTGTAAAAGTGTGTGTCTCCTCACCAGGGAGGCCACCTATGAAGGTAGTAGACTGTGACAGGAGGCCGGTGGGAACTTCAGCATCTTCACTTCGTCCAGAATGGCCGTCGACCAGCAGAAGGGTCTGGTTACCAGAGACGGTCACCTGGATTTCATGACTCTCACCATCGCAGAAGGGTGCAGGAGAGCTGGCAATGACGACATTACCTACAGACACCAGAACAAACTAAAGACACACAGGAGGTCGGTTTGCATATCAAATATACAGAAAGTGGTTTTGAACACATGCACAGTGCGGGCTGTAGTTACTCACATCTCGCCATTCATCGGTTACAGGGTTATAATCAGCCAGAGTGATGGAGAGAGGCACTCTGTCCTGGTGAACCAGTGCAAAAAGCACCCCGATAGCAGTGGTTGGATGCAGGGTCAAGTGGACGCTCAGGTTCTGTGATTCTGAAGAGAAGAGGAGGGCAGGGGGATGAAGATGACCACATGTGCTTACAATGAATACAAAGAGTGGTTCAAGCTATGAACACAAACACGCATGTACCATAGGTGATGTTGAAGAGAGCAAAGCCTGTGCCGGGGTAATATGCCCCCGGATCCTCAGTGCTGAAACACTGCATGTTATCATTAGACCTGATGGTTTCTTGTATGGAGGTGTCTTCACCCGTCAGCCAGCGCCACTCCTTCATACAACCGTCGAGACGAGGGTTCACCTGAGGAAGGAATGAAGTCACAACAGTTAGGAAATGTGTGAAAGTCTCTTTGTGGTGCATACATTAAAAAAACAAAACAAAAGACACACCTTATTGACCAGGCCGTCCTCTTTGAAAGGCACTCCCCCTACAGTGAGGTTGAGCTCATGCATCCCCTTTTTCAGTGTGAACAGGTCTCCGTTTACCGCAATCTTCATCACTGCTTCCCTGTCAATCTTAATCACTAGGCTCCGCCCTTGCTCCTCCACCGAGATCTGATTAAAACCGGACATTTAACGAGCTTTTAATAAGCTAATGAAGACAGAGTATATAGCGTAGTACTGTTTGTTTTAATCCTCAGCAGAAAACTCAGACCTTCCTCCACTGGCCGTCGCTGACGATGGGTCCGCTGCTGGTGACCCTGCTGACGCCGCCATATTTCAGCTGCAGCTCCAGCCTCCCCTGGTTCATTGCCAGCACAATCCAGGAGCTGTTTAGGTGACCTCCAGCAAAGAAGATCACTCCCTCGTGGTCGTAGGTGCGGAAGTCAAACTCTGCTGAAAAGCTGAAAAGAGAATTAGGAAACAGCAATGAAGACGGTCTTTGTCCAAGGTAACTAAGATGAAAATGAAAATGCCTCCAAGATGAGACAACTGTTGTTGATGAACATGATGAAAAAAACAACAGAAATTTCTCACCCCGTGTGAACCCTGCGGCGAAAACGCAGCCGCACCACTGGCACACCGCTGAACATGCGTCCCAGGTAAAGAGAGCGGGGGTTCCTCTTCAGGGCCGGTGTCGTGCAGGGAGTTATAGGCTGGAGGAGAGAACGAACACACAACCAGCGTGGAGATTAAGTCATGAGAATCTTTCACGTATACAAGATGGCACTTGAAACTGTGCTTTTTAACCCATGACAGGATGGTACAGGCAAGAAAGAAGCTACACGTGGTCCAAGAGACGTAGCTTTTAATCATCATTTAACAACAGTGGCAGCTAGTTTTTGTATTTCACCTTACAGCTCCGGAGGTCCTGCGCCAGCTTCATACCCTGGCGTCCGTCGCAGAAGCAGCGGAAACTCCCCAGAGTGTTCAAACACTCCTCTTCACAGACACCTGTCTCACACTCATCCACATCTGACAAGCGACAGAAGGTTGGAGAAATTAAAGGGAGGGAGAGCTCAGAGTGATGACTGGGACATGAGAGAATTAAAGAGAAGCAGAGAGTTCGTAAATTTATCAAAGTCACATCAGCAGAGGAATTAGTCAAAACATGACCCCACAAGGATCAGCAAAACATCAAATCCACAGGAATGCAGGGGGGAAAAAAGAGAAGAAAAAACATATCAGGAATGCAAACAACACTTGAGTTAAGTGGCCTTTGACGCTGACTGGATGGTATCGCCACACTTCATATATAACCTTACATGGCCATGAGCAGGCTATGATAAGCAGTAATTCTCTAAGGAGGGACAATGAGGTTATGAAAAGTCTGGTTTCCAGTAGAGACTGGAACTTGGGCACAAGAGTAATTCAAAGCTTCTGTTGATTCAACACATCTGACTTTGTGGTTAAGTTATCACACATATTTTGGAATAAAAAATTGGAAGATCAGATTTGTGTGCGTGTATGTGTGGATGCGTATATCTTGAACTTGAGTACAATAACTGAGCTCCAAGGTAACTAGTAGGATTTTGTGTGGTAGCTGTCACGTATAAATCCAGAAATACAGGATTGCTGCGGTTTCGCTCTACCACATTTTCTTTAGAGTGATTAACATTAATTACCAAGGAAAGGTGCATCAATGGCTCGGGCTGTGTGTTTACTCCCTGAGTTATCTTTTCCTAAACGCGGACTTGTTCACAGTGACCTGTTACCTACTTGTATACAGTTTTTTCCAAATACCTTTGCATTCCTTTCTTGACCCTGCAACGCAGCTGCACCGAGCCCCGCTGAGGGTAAAGGTGTTCCTCAGTCGGTTCTGATTAAACCAAGTGTATTTATGTGTACTTAAACACACTTACCGACACAGCTTTTGGTTTCATTGTCGTAAACATAGCCGATGTCACACAAGCAGTCGTAGCCACCCTCCTTATTCTCACATCGTGCCGTTCCACACACGCCCGCGATCTCGCACTCGTTCAGATCTGAAAGACACCAAAATTTCCTTAGCTTTGAGACTCCAAAAGTCACGTGAAAGGACTCACAGGAAAAGACATCGGACAAACCAGTGGGAATAATTTGAAGAATGGAAACTTAACCTGGTCCTGATGTGCTAAGAACTACTATTTAATGCTCCAAAGAAACATAATTAAATACATGAATGTATTGTTTGCATATTTAATACACAGTATCTGTATTCCAGCACTGCAGTTACACTGAAATAAATATTTACAGAAGGAACCTTTCAGGATGTTTAATCACACAACAGTTTGAGGCCTTTCTCCGACTTTTCTTTTCTGGGGGGAAAGCTAAAACTATAAATAAAACTGTTTGAGTTTACACAGGGGTCCATTAGGAAAACATGAGCTTGTAATGTTTTATTTTCTGCCTCGTTTGTTCACTAATCAAAGCCATGTGTTCTTTTTATGGACTCACAGTGATGGTTATGACACAAGACAGAATAACAGTCCTGCTGGACTGTTTCAGGGACCTTAACTACAAAATAATTAAAAATTTAAAATCAGTTTTATTTTTTATTTGTCAGGGATTATGCACAAAAACACTGATCTCAAAAAAAAAAAAAAGAAGCCCTGAACTAGATTTAGCTACTGGCTAGTTTTCATCTGCAGTCCATGGGTATGGAGGCCAAGCAGCAACTTCTGAGGCCAAAAACTGCGCTTTTTTCAGTGGCCACTCAGTCCCCACAGAGTATCGTGTCAAAATGCTTTCAGCCATTAAATTCCATATGAGTGGGGAGAGTTTTGTTTGTTTTGGGTTTTTTTTTAAATAACTCATCCATCTGGACACTGGAGTTTGGGGCATGGCAGCTTTGATTGAAAGGTATGTGTTTCTGGAGCATTTTAATGGATTATCTGACAAACACAGTACTATGATCTTATTGCTCTAATATTTAACAATAATTAGCATTGTGTGTGTCTATGCATTGTCCCTGTGTAGTTTATGGATGTAACATGCAACTATACCAATTACCAATTTATTTACAAAAGCACTTTTTAAAAACAAGTGTTGTACAAAGCACCAAAACACCACACAACAAATCAGCAACAACAACAGTAACAAATAGAAGGTAAGAACACACCACTCTCACTCTGAATTAAAAGCCAAAGAATAACAATGAGTTTTAGGAGATGTTTTAAATGGAGTTAGGAGCTGATATATATATGGTGATGCTGATCCAATAAAGGTTTTAAAAACAAACAATAAAATCTTAAAATGAACAAACAGGGAGCCAGTGAAGGAAGGCCAGGACAGGGGAGATGTGCTCGCGTTTGCGGGCTCCAGTTAAAAGACGAGCTGCAGCATTTTGGACTAACTGTAGGCAAGTAAGGGAAGCTTTGCTAGGGTCAAGATAGTGCGCATTACAGTAGTCCAGATACGTTGTGATAAAATAAGACATCCAAAAATTGGGGGAAAAAATGGATTTGAATCTGCACAAAAGTCTGAAATGAATAACTGATAAAATGATAATAAAATAGCTTTAATAATGGAATTTATATGCTTATCTAGTATAAAATCACAGTCCAGTCTGACATCAAGGTTAGTCACTGTCAGTTTCACATATGGCTGCAGGGGACCCAGGTCCGAGAGAGGAGTAGTACACACACCACCGGGTCTGAACACAATGATCTGAGTTTTACTTTCATTGAAATGTAAGAAATTTAAAGCCATCCATGGTTTGATATCTTTCAGTCACTTCTGTAGTTTTTTAGGGGTTGAGTTGACATTTCTTTTTATAGGCATGCAGATTTGGGTGTTGTCTGCATAGAAAAGATATGCATGCACGTCCATGTTTTTTTTTTTAAAATCAGGCCCAGGGGAAAAAGGTAAAGAAAAGAAAGGCCTGGACTGAGAATCAATCCTTGTGGGACACCAGAACTATGGTAACTTCTGGTTTTAAAAAAACTAACGTGGCAGCAGCCAAATTGTTAACACTGAGGCTCAAAATGAGTCCAGAGACCAATGGATGCCATCATCGTGGGTACATCCATCTACAGTCTATGAGAATGATATTATATTAAATACAAAATATAAATACATGTCCAAAGCAGAAGTAGAAAAAAATACAACAGAATCAATAATACAAGTCTAAAAAATTGTATATTTTCAGAGTGGGAAGTGGATTCAGAATTGGTAAATGGCGATGATGTGTTTATTTGCAGCTGTGCTGACTTGATTCCAGCTATTAGAAGATGTGCATCTGTGGTCAGCGGCTTACCATTACACAGCTGACGTCCTGACAGCGTGTAGCCTTGGCGACAGGAGCAGTGGTAACTGCCCACAGTATTGTTGCACTCGTGGTCACATCCTCCATTTCTCCTGCTGCACTCATCGACATCTGCAAGCAGGATGAAAACACCGTCAGGATGGAGGAAAAACATCATCAGGGGTTGAAAATGTAACATCCAGCGTTAGGTTATTTTTGTTTTTCTGAGTTTACAATTTTTTTAAATTATTTATTTATTTATTTTAATCTGAAGAAGTGAGAAATGCAGGTTGCTTTCAGCTGGATGCAGTTTAGTGACTGTGAATTTCTTGTTTGTTGTGCATTCCAAATAAGGGACACAGTATGTAACTGTGGCTGAGTGTTTAGGAGGACTGTGGTCGTCAAGTGGAAAAGGCTCAGACCGACTCAAACTGAATCTGTTTTGGTTTCCTCTCGCAGTAAGGTGGTAGGATGAGTCACAGTGGAAATGTGTGGAATGATGGCTGCGCCATAAATCAGAGAAACTTGTTCCCCTCTCCCTCACAGTGAGAGTTTCGAACTTGTGCGGATTTAACTTCTAACAAGCATGCAAACCTCCGTTTATATCAGAGACCTCTAAAGAGGCATGGATTCCCAGTTTGGAGTCTTGGATAGCACTTCCCGTACATGCACTTCATACTGACCTTACACACCATTCATACATCATTAATAACTGCAGCAGGAGCTGGATATTAGATAGCATGCCATCAATAACAGCTTTTTAAGATCAAATTAATTCCAGCATCGTTGAGAGACAAAATAGTATTAGTTTACACATAAGTAATGGAAAGCAGGATGTTTCTATCAGTGGACAAGACAGGGGTTCGCTGTCAGAGCCAAGGTCACAGTGATGACATCTGCATTGATGTACCGGAATGACAGAGCAAAAATTCAACCTCTGCTGAGCTCTAGGACACAGCTTTCCATAATGATGACAGTACCTTTCTCACACGTGGCTCCCGTCCAGCCCGTAAAACAATGACAGAGGAAGTCGCCCTTTTTGTCCTCGCAGCGGACGGTACCGCTGGGATTGCAGGGATTGGGAGAACACTGATTGGGAATATCTTAAAGTGTGAGAAAACAGAGACAGAGAAAAAGACATGTTATTACTGCTTTAAGCATGAAGTCTGTACAAAGGTTGCATACAGTCAGTGTAACTGTATACCATAACAGACAGAGGACACTCTTGATATGCAGAATCTCTCTTAGGTTCTGCACATCAGGAGATCAGTATAAATAGCCTAACCTGGGCCAGACTCTCTTTCCGGACATGCCCTAATTCCCACCACCTGTCCTCTACTTCTCAAGAAACAATAGAGAATTGATATATAGCTGTATTTTTAATTCTTGTTTTTGTTAATTTTCTATTTAATATTTACATTAACCCCCCCTCTTTTTTTTTTCCCCACTGCACGCTTGTGTAATAGTGCGCAGTTTTCTCTCCAAATCTGTTTCCTTCCCCAAGCAGTGGAGTTTGAGTACTCGACAAGTCTGGACATGTTAGCTGAAGTTCAGAGAAAGAGAAAATGACAAAGACTGGAGAAAATCAAAGGAGAGAGAGAGAGAGGATTTGCGTTTTCGCATATAAAACCCAAACCCAAAGCCACAACTCTTTTTTTTTTCTTTTTTTTTAAATTTACATTGCATGACAGCTCCTCAAAACTATATACTAACATCTTGTGGTACTTTGCAACTGTGAACCTTTATTTTGTTTGTGCAATCTCTATTGGCAGCTTCACATATGACAGATAGGATGCTGTGAAAGTGTCAACAGAAACATAATACAAAACCAAATCTTTTCAGGAATGCCAGGTTATCACTCCTAAACAAAAACAAGACTACGTGGAGAACGGGATCCGTCCGTTGCAATGGGCAAGACCTTATGAAAATAACATGTCTATATTACAATATACACTTCTCCAAATCCTGTATCTACCATTCAGCATTAATGGTGAAGCTGTCCATGCCGTGTGCATTAATAACAGATACCAGCTTGTGACTTGTGTTCTGAAAGCAAGCCAGACAGCCGCTCTAAAAATAACATGTAATAATAGTCAAATATAAAAAAGGCTGACTGTGACAACTAAATCACACGTGTGCTAAATATAGTCGCAATTACAAGTTACAGATGTGTAAAGCCAAAACTATCTAGCTCATTCAGAAAGAGCAAAATCTAAATAGAGACAATCATTTTGTGAACTGAATTTAGACTTTAAAAACATTAAAGCACTGCATGATGCCAGCAATGAGGAAAAGCTCAGCAACTCATCAGTACAGAGTAAGACAAAAAAAAACAAATGTTAAGAGACAGCACTAAAAACATTTAAACATCACCTTTAAGTTATTATTATTTGGACCGTTTTATCATCTTAAGTTTTAATTAAGTTAATAATGCCTAAGATTGGATGCTATGGTTGTGTATATTTGTCCTAACAGACCTAATCCTCTCAACTACCAGCTATTGGTGTAATGTAACTTTGTGCATTTATTAAAAACATCTGTATTTAAACTGGCCGTTATGTTCACAAATACTTAGCTGATGTCAGTGCTTTACAGGAGCATTGAACGATCCCTCTGTTACAAATAACACAGCAGGAATGTTTTACTACAATACATTTTACCAGATATTTTCTTTTCTTTTTTTTTTTTTACATTGAAGTAATATCCCTTCATCAAAACTAAAAATATTTGCATATCAGCATCAGTGCATGCAATCGTACTCTCTGACAAAGGAGGGCAGATATTAAAAAAAGAATCCCACCCATGCTCCTGGTTAGTGATGCTTTGTAGACCATTAAACAAGAAGGGTAACTACGGGAGCCAAGCTTGTTTCCTCTGCTTAAGACTTTAATGGTCCCCCAACAAAGAGTCATAATTTAGTTCCACTTGTTAAAACACACACTGTGGAATCACAGCCTACAAAGCTTACAGAGGAGCAACAATTTATGTGCCATACTGTGGATGTCAAAGAACAGTAACACGTGTCTTTTGGTGATCTATTTTTATCCATTTTTGTAAAGTGCCATTCACAGAAAACTGCAGACTAAGGAAATAGAAGCAGGGAGCAGTGGGAGAATTAACCCTGTCTGCTCTCAGTACGTTTCCATAATGCGCTGTGCATGTCGAAAATATTCCATAATAAATTAGTGGAAAGCCAGAATCCGCTTTGATACCATCAGTGGTGACAGGCAACTGATGGGCAAGATAGAAAAATGGTGGAAAGGAGATGGTGCTGACAGCTGGTGGAAAAAAGTACTGCCGTATCTTTAAATGTCACGATGCTGCAGCTGAGTCATGGAAACGCCCCCCAGCAAGACGATCAACAGCCAATAGCAGTAAAGCCGGTCTCCTGTATCCTGATGCAGCAGAAATCCTTAGCCGTGCTCGCGTCAGACCATCTTCTCTACGTCATTCCCCAGCCGAGCCCACTCGTGAAGAGGCTGGCGCAGTCACTCGGGAAGTGAGTGCGCAAATATGTGACGACTAAAGGGGTGTGTCACTCATTCACCAACGTGTAGCGTCACTATAGCAAAGTGCTGCAATGTTACTCATAGACACTCACGCACACACAGCTCACTTTAAAGGAGCTAGGTGTGCCACGCTGAGAAAATGAACCTGGAGGTGCCGAAGAGATTCAGCACATCTCTGCTTCTCATTGCTTCTGTACTTGCAGAGAGCGCACACTGGAGTGTGATGCAGAGCAGTGATACTGCAGTGCAGCACAACTCTGCAACATAACTAGCGCCCTGTCTCTTCATGTAGCAACTTTCTCAGTGAAATAAAAACTGAGAATAAACGAGAGAGCAGGATGTAGACATGCATTAATCTAACCTATTCACAGACTAACAATAAAGCTGAAAGGCAGACAAGAGGAGGTAAAAAAAAAAAAAAAAAAAAAATAACAGAG
>VUQG01012514.1:2699-31315 GCA_015106755.1 Etia nguti
GGGGTGGGGGGGCGGGTGGGGGGGGGGGGGGGGGTGGGGGGGGGGGTGGGGTGTGGGGGGGGGGGGGGGGGGGTAATGGCTAATTAGGCATTTCATGACTAAAGCTCCATGGCTATTCTCATTACATGCTACTCAGTACTCCCAGAGTGCTGCAGCATTATGCTGAGGACAGGGAGCGGCCTCAGTTTCCAGCATCTGTGGCTGTAAATTCTCTAGATTTTTTAACACTAACTGCATTAGCTGTTTATTCATAGCTTTGGCTTTGTTGGAGTAATAATAACAACATCCCCCACCCCATGCTGTGTAGATGTTTATTTGATTGTTCAAAGTCGTTTCTCCCTGACGTGATAGACGTCCCTATAGATGTTTCTGTCAGCTTAAGTCCTCACCAAGGCCCTGGGTCATTAAAGTGGTGTCTGTCAAACACCCTCCAAATTAGACACAGCATCATTTCATTCAAAGGGACAGTGTGTGTGTGTGTGTGTTGTGTGTGTGTGTGTGTGTAAGAGAGAGAGAAATTGGTTGGAGTGTGGGGTTTTTGTGCTGTTGCTTAGTGATAAAGCCGTTAATAGAGTAGCCATTGAAGATGTTAACTAGTCTTTATGCTGCCTGAACCCCCAGTTATCAGGATTATTTGACACTGGAGAACACATCACAGTGTTTATGTGAAATTGGGATTGTTGTGTGCATACGTGTGTGTGGAGGTGGAAACGATTCATTTTATTTTTTTATTGTTTGCTTTTTTTTTTTTTGGCTTACTGTGTCCCTGTGTTTAAACAATGGGGTTTTTGTTCCAGACATGCATGCGATTCTCTCAGAGTGTTTGTGCGCAGTTAAAGATAAGTGCTGATTTAAAGTCGTAATAACAAGGAGAACAAGGGCTGTCCCCTGTTATTGTAGCGTGGCCAGTCAGTTTCGCACCTGGCTTTGTCTTCAGCTTATTCATCCTTGTACAGATGGTGCGACAATGAAGTGGCCCTGTGTCTCTGTTTGATTGCTGCCTCTCCAAAATAAAGGCGAATGCTTTAGAAACCTTTTATTTGTTTGTTTTCCCCCACATTGCGAAGTTTTGTGACAAGAGATAAAGTGGTACTTGCTTGTTGTGTACAAGGTTGCTGAAGTCTTAGATACTTGCATTAAAATCATCTTTTCTGTCATAACTTATACATAATGGTTTAAATTCAGAGAAGACTGTGCACACGTGAGTCTCTGGGCACCTTGCAGGAAATCAAGCTGTGACACTTGTGCAGCATGTTTACACTGCATCAGCAGTCAGAGATAACAGCTCTGTTTACGCTGCCCAGGCTGCCTCGCCATTCTCCCGTGATAACACTTAATAGTTGCACACAAGTGTGGGGACACCTCACTGTGTCAATTGAGAGGCAACTCTGGATATCTGCATTCAGCTGCAAAAGGGCAACCCAGCTATACTGCAGCTGAATGGGTTTGCAATTGAAACCAAACCCCGCAAAGTAAGAAGGACTCAGGTATGTCGTGTCGAGTGCTGGAGGTGTAGGGCTAACGGGTTTGATCTTCTGCATTATACTCCACACATAAACCGCCAGGCTACTGCCCACCCAGTTCACCTCTGTGACCTCATACACCAGAGTGTGATGATGAGTTCCTGTGCTGCTCCTGATAAATTGCTCAGTAGGCCAGCCTGGAACTGCAGAAATTGCATCCGTCTCCACAGCAGATATACTAGCCAGTGCAGCTTACGGTTAGCGTTTGGGGGGAGGTGCTGTATGTTATATAGCGTTTTATCCAGATTTGTATTCTTGTCCGACAGAAACACTCGAGAACCAGTGCCAAGATCAGAAGAAACTAGAATACAAATAAATGAAATGGTTCATGAAAGATTAAAGAAAATAACACAGTGTGAGCCCTGGCTCAGCAGTAGGATAAACTGAACCATGCACAAACCACACAAACTGGATTGAGCGGCTCAGGAGCCAGTGCCATGCTGGTTCACCAGCTGCAATTCTTGGTATCCTTAACCCAGAGGAAAAAAAAAAAAACCACTTGGATTCCTTTTCTTGTACTTATCCTGTCATGGGGTCTGTTGTCACCATTACCCAGTTATTACACTCTTCTGTCATCTCACAGTGAGTCCACTCCAAATATCAGCATGTTGTGATAGCTGTGATCGATGGACAGTCAACATGTCTGTGTGTGTTTTCAGGGGAGGCACTGTTCAAACTGGGTTTTGGAAGAAAAAAACAACATGCAGTGCAGATCAGAAGAATGCAACCAATGATAAACAGTTTGCAGTTTTACTACTGGAGAACTTTGTGTGTGTGTGTGCTGATGTACAGAACTGTGCCATAAATAATTCACATGTCAATCACTTTTGTGAATCATTAACCAAAGCTGCATGTCGGGGTTTTAGTCTGCAATAATTTCTCCTCCTTTTTTGCTTTCCGGAGTTGCCTCCATCTCTGAATACTTTGTTCAACGTCTTTCAAGCTGTCAGTTTTGGCGCGATGGAGGCTCAGAGGGCGAGACAATAAGTATGTGTGATTAAGCTCCACAGTCACGCCTCAGTGGACCGAGGTCACTCTCTGACCCTGACCACTGAAGCCCTGCATGTGTGTGTGTGTGTGTGACGGGGAGAAAGACGAAGCGTTAAATAAAGGAGAGTGCGACAGACTGGTATTACCAAGGCTCTGCTCCCAAGGAGGGTCAAATGTCGCCCAGCCACACACAGGCCAGTGTGTGTGTGTGAGAGCAGCTGAGCCACCGCTGTTCTGACTGCTTTCACCGAGGCGGCTGTAACCAAGGAAATGCTCTCACCGCATTAGCGCTCCTCTCCCTCGTGTCTCAGTGGTCGTCTTGATTACCTCTCTGGTCATCCTTGTTACCTTCATTTACAGATCTGAAAGCATGTGATCGATTGAAGGAGAGATGGGAGGCATTTATCTGCACTGCGAGGGTGGAGGTAAATTTTTGATTGGCTCTACAGATCAAAGAGAATATGTGGGTGATTAAAGAGCAGGATGAGCCCTCTTCCTTTCAGCAACAAACTTCAGAAGACCAAAGAGATGATGCAGGGTGAGGCTGAGGGGGAACTGCTAAAAGTCACTTATCTACTAGAATGGACAGCACTTAAAGAGATGTCATTAAAACGTGTGTGTGTGTACCTGTCTGTCTCACTCGTTGCTCACAGAGTGAGGAAGGGCTCATTAAAAATGTAAGAGATGCAAAAGCAAACGGTTTTAAATCACCTAAATTCTCAGTGTGATGCAGTGTGCGCAATAGTGATCATTTTAGCGCTCCGTGCATCATGTGTCATCGCCTCTAAAGTGAAAATATTAGAGCTTGTGGTATTAAAGAAGGTGAATAATTTATACGCGTATTTCATGGTTACTAATGGGTTGTAGAAAAGTCATTCCCACAATGACTGCTTATATAGTATGCGAAGAACATTTGAATGGGAACCAGTAAATTACTGTTTACAAGTCAATTTAAATGCATTGCTTTGAGGGAGTAATCAAGTGTGGGCCCAGCTGCAGACACCACAGAAGACAGAATGGCAACAGTGGCAAAAATGTAATATATTATGTAAAGAAAGAACTTAAAAAAAAACACGGCAGCTCGGCGAGAGGAGGTCCAAAACATGAAACCAAAAGTCCAAATCCAGGTACAAAGGAGCCAGACCTGGGAGAGAAACTGAGACATGAGGGAGTCACAGCAGTGATCTGACAGACTGAGGGAGAAGACAGGAATAAGAAGTGAACTCAGTCGACATTAAGGAGTGGGGAAAAAACAAACACAAAGGATGGACAGAAAGCCACAAGAGGAAATAATGTTCAAAATAAAACAGGAAGTGACTGAAAGGGGAATGAAGAGTAAACACACAGAAACAGTTAGACACAGATGGGGGAAGTCACTGAGGAAAGGAACAAAGATTGAAAAATCCAAAGGAAGATAAAACTCACTACAAAGACCATGAAATAGAGATTAGGCAAAAACGCTAAGAAGAAACAATTAGATCTTAAACTTCAGAGGAAGTGACACTTTTAAATGAGTGTCAAACACAGCCTGGAATAGTGATAGCGTAACCCTGAGTATGTGCTGATACGACATCACCTAATAGGGTCTTTTTCCTCTTGTAAACTGCTAAGCTTGTATTTATGCACTTTGCGTAATCGAGCTTTTTGTAAAACATGCTCAAACTCTCAAACAGATGCTGGCCTCCTCTAATGGAATAAATGCTTGACCCACAGTATGATTAATGCTTCTTTCTTTTTTTAAGTTCTTTATTTATTGGGCAATGAGGATATTAAATAGTCATAAACATACACCAATATTACAAAGTATTCCTTCTCATTGTCTCTTTTCTTTTCTTTTTGTCCCCTTATACCCTAATATTTCTTACAAACTATTTGACAGGAACAAGGGATGTAGAAGTTTCAGTTAGCAATATAGCAGTATTTCCCTAATGCTTCTTCTTATTGAATACACAAAACTTTTAGCAACGTTTCTGATTGGTCAGCACGATCCAGACACAATTGAGGCAATTTTGATTTTTTCAAAAAGGCTAATTTAACTCTGTGTAGCTACGTGAGAACGTCATTTGCTTCTGCTTTTGGTTTTTCAGTATTGAACTGATACAAATGACGCCTGTTGGATCAGTGCATCCTTCTGAAACACTGGCAATCGCCTCATACTGCATATGGTAGATGTTAAACTGCAGAGCTTCAGATTAGATGAATACTACACAGGATCATTATGTATCATTTTTTATGAATACAGACTTTCCCTGCCTGTTTTTTCCTGAAATCTTTCAATTAACTGTACGGTCTTTTACACAAAGAACCAATTGTGGACTCTTCTACTACTTCCAGCGTGGATTTTTCTTACCTGTTCGTAACATTAAGTGGCTAAATCTGGTGATTAGAGCTCCCACAAAATCAGATCTTTGCTCTTGCAACCCTGTAAGCCACCAGAAAACACTTTAGATATTACTAATCATTTGTTACCAAGACCTTCCACAATTTCCTTTGTGCAACATTTTTAAAAAAAGGCAAGCAGGAATGGCAGACTAATGAAAAGACAGAGGAAGGAACTACAGAGCGAAAGGAAAAAGCCCATCTAATCTAAAGGCTTCATCTGTGGCAGGCTGCTGTGGTGCTCCATCTCTTGTAATGAACTTGATCCCAGAGATCTGCTGATCAAATGGTCTCCAGCCAGTGGCACTCCAATTTGAGAGACCAGCCAACAGTGGAGGACACAGCCATTACAACTGGCTTTTTATTTTTAAGAAGACAGCCCACAAAATACCATTTGCAGAGTATTAAGAAGAAAAATCCTTTTGTTCTCGTTCCCATGGGCCTCTGTGAATTTCAACACTTGTGGAAAAAAGACTCTTGATGCAACTCTGAAATGTGAGAAATTGTAACATGCACAAGGCTGAAAAGCGTAGTCTGTTTACCCGGTTGGAAATCCACAACAAACAAAGACATTCTACTCCTAATAAGACGCATTCAAGCAAGGATAAGCTTAGTGGGGGGCTACTGAGACACGCAACACACACAAAGAAAGCTGTTAAGATCCCTGGGCAGTTGTAGAGACTTTCTGCTGGAATGTGACTGAGAGGAGACATCCAACCCTCTTTAAAATCCTGTCTGTTATATCTGCTGCACATGTCTGAAATCAAATACGTCTGTAGAAGTTAACAGTTATGGAAAGGCATCCTTTTCTTTGGCTTTAACTTTTCAATAGTTTGTCAAATATTCTGATATTTTTTCTGATGTGGATCCCCTGTTGTGCCTCATCTATGCCTTAGCTGTTTGTTATTCCTGACCAACAAACACACACGCATACACATACACATCTAAGCCTGCTCCAGGTCCTCCCACTTGGTACACTGTGGTGAAGGCTGAAGGTAATGGTTTCCATTTTTCCTTAATGCCAGTGGGTCAGGCAGGGATGGCAGGCCAGCGCTTCATTACAGCAGCACAGCAGGGCCCCCGTGTCTCCTGTAGGGATTCATTATGTTGCTGCCGCCCCATCAAACACACCCAGCTGCATCCTGCACTCTTCATAGAGGCGTCTATATATCGTCAGATAATGATCACCCAGGACGGTGCCATGGAGCAGGACATGGGCCTCCTCTGTGCTGCGAGGCTGCCACTTCCTCTGAAGAAAGCATTCTGCCTCAGCCGTGTGCACAGGCAGCATCGGCCTCGAAGCTGAGCCCAACGTAACTTTTTTTAAAAAATACGAAAACAAGCACAAATCAGTATATTTTAGAGCTTTGCAACCAGCTATGTTTCACTCAGTAAGTCTCTGCACACCAAGGCCAAACATAGATTGTGCAGACACAGCTTCCACAGCCGACATACCACCTGCTAAACAGACAGCGATGTGCTTTCACTGATCCTCAGAACAGAAAGTATTTTCTCCACTGTAAAAGTCCCTTAGTATTGCATAAAATAGCCACTCGTAGTTAAAACGCATTTTAAGCACATCAGGTCCATTTTTCTTTTTTTTCCCTTTTCACTTATTTTCTATTGAAATAGAGCAACAAAGGCAGAGAGGTGCATGCAGTAACACAAACACAAACACACACACAGATCATACACAGGAGCACCCATTTATTACATCCACGTGCAGAATCCACAAGCAACACAAAGAGGCTATATTTCAAAACGCACACACTAACTGATTAATGGCAGCTCATAAATAGTTACTGGGCCCAGGTGCAGGGCTCTTGGATTTTCTTTTGTCTACAGCATCCTTGTGCACATCACATTCATACTGATCCACTTTCTCTTTTCGGCTCCTTAATAAACCCCACGCTGCCAAGGCAACACTTTTTAAAAACTGACTGTGGATGCAACATTAATTTACACAACAAAGGTGAATTCCTGTGGCAGTTTCTGTTTTTTTAAATTCACTTTTTCTCACTTGGGTTGCAGGGTCGTCTGTGCATATAGTGAGCTCTCTAACCCCAGGACGTAGGAAAGTCATTTAAAATACATTCTGCTATTTGAAAAATGTGTGCAGCAGTCAATTGGAAAATAAGTACCCTGTTCGTACTGCACCTAATGAATTCATGCATTTTGCACTTTTCATTATACCTGTGGTGTTCTGTGGGGGGGTTGTGAGTTCTAAAATGTAGTCTGACAAAAATGGGCTGGATGCATGTTTATGTAAAAATACACTATACATTTATTCAAGGAGATCCAGTGAATGAATCTTTTGTCAAAAAGTACAATAAAATTAAACAACTGTTCTTGATGGTGCTTAGTGGTGAGGTTTGAATAGATACACCGGTACAGTCATCCAATGTAGATAATAAGTCAGAACAACCCTAAAAAAATGACTGTTTGTAACTTTGCCTACAACAGATACACATTTTTTTTTTTTTTTTAAATTTGTGGTTGTGTCTTTATGGTGATTTTTGTCTATGTATGATGGTTTTGCATCTCTTTTGTTATTTTACGTTTCTTTCCATGTATTTATCTCGTTGCTCTGTGTGGTTGTTTTGCATTGCTCTGACATTTTGTGTGCCTTCACTTTGTCTTTCTTTTTCTTGGTTTTGCATCACTTTACATCAGCCTGTTTTGTTTTTTTGTTTTTTAACTTTTGACCCTTTTTTGGTTGTTTTGCATCTCTCTTTTGTCATTTTCTGCCTTTGTAGTTTTGTTTCTTTGTAGTTGTTTTTTGTCCCTTTGTATTCATTTTCTGTCTTCATCAGTTTGTTTCACTTCTCTTTGTTGTTGTTTTGTCTCTCTGTGAGCGGTTTTCTTTTTCTCTGATGTTTTCTCTGTCTTTTTAGTTCTCTTCCTTTTTGTTGTTTTGCATCACTTTATATTTAGTTCTTTTGTTTCTTAGTAATTTTGTCTCTAGTTTTGGTTGTTTTGCATCTCTCTGTTGTAATTTTGTGTCTCTGTAGTTGTTTTGTAGGGGTTGTCTGATTCCCCTGAACCCCAACAGATGGCCGCCCCTCCCTGAGCTTGGTTCTGTCAGAGGTTTTTTCCTGTTAAAAGAGAGTTTTTCCTCCCCACTGTCGCCAAATGCTTACTCCTAGGGGGTTGGGAAGTTGTAGCGAGGCCCTTCCTCGCTGTGGTTGTAGGGTCTTTACCTTACAGTATAAACTACCTTGAGGCCACTGTTGTTGTGATTTGGTGAGATATAAAATTCTATTGAATTTTCTGTCTTCATCTGTTTGCTTTACCTCTCTTTCTAGTTGTTTTGTCTATCTGTGAGTCTTTCGCATATCTGACGTTTTCTGTGTCTTTGTGTCTTTTGTCTTTCTTTTTGTTGTTTTGCATCTCTTTACCTTTAGCTGTTTTGGTTGTTTTGCTTCTCTCTGTTTTCATTTTGTGTCTCTTTTTAGCTCATTTCTGTCTCCATGTGTTTGTTTTGTCTCTCTCTGCTGACATTTTTTATGTCTTTGTAGTTTTTCTCTGTGCATCTAGCTGTTTAGTTTCTTTGTAATTTTGTCTCTTTGGTTGTTTTGTGTGTCTCGTCTGCTTTGTTCTTTTGCGGTCACATAAAGTTGACCCGGTTTCACAGTTAGTAACTGAAAACTTTATTTTTACAAATGGCATTCAAGTCATTGTGGTGTGTTGTGTTCAACCTTTCATTTTATCACTGTGGCCCACAGATGTGAACTGTGGCTTGACAGCTGAGCTGGCTATACAGTGTACCTACTAATGTCACAGGGTCATTCTAGCATTCACCGCTGACATTCACTGTTGAACCTGAGGCAGTTACTGAGCCCAGGAGATGCCTCGCTTAGGGCTTAGAGACTGTCAACACAATCACTGGGTTAATGTCAGACACACAGGCATATACATACGCACGCACACATATATACAGACATCACCCTTAACAGCCTAGCGCAGGGACAGGGCTTCAGGTTTCATTAGATAGCCCATTGTTTCTTATATGACTTATTCCTCCTGTTAAACACAACCTTTCATAGTTGATTAATGTCTTCAATCCAATCACCACTGTATCTCTTGCATTATTATTATTTATTTTCCTCACCACACTCTTGAGGTACTTTGTCTCCTGTGCATACTCAATCTGCAAGGTGGCATGGATGGATTGAGCGACAGATTACGTTTGGTTAGCTCATCCGCTGACATGGCCCCATGTGCGCCGTGGGTTGCCACATAACAGATAAGGAAGTCAAGGACAAGCAATTTGTCTGACGTATAAATTCATTTGCCACATAAAAAAATAGATGGCAATATGGAAATGGAAGTAATTAAGATGATAGATTGGGTGCAGTGTGTGAGATTCGTGTGTCATCGCTACAGTGCTCCCAGGATGGAGATTTGCAGTCATAAGCATGAGTTCAAATGGTTCAGCATGCACTGGGAGCTCAGAGACACATGCTGGAAATGGTCTTTGTTTGGAGGCTGTGGAAGAAATTGCTGCCCGGCTGTCAGTTTTGTTTTTTTGTTTTGTTTTTTTACGTTTGATTCTTTCTTTGTTTGCTTTAATTTACTTTGTCCTCATTTTGCAAAATTTAACAGCAATGGTGCTTTTTTCCCTCCAGTTATTCAGGCACTAATATGTTTTATGCAGAGACTTGATTCATCTTTACTACTAAGACAAATCAAGCCTCTCAAAAAAATAGACATACTTCTGAAAACAAAGAACTATTTGCTTTCTCAAGGAACAGATAATTATAGGGCTGTCCTTAATACCATTTACGGGGCTCAGGGGGTTTGGTGGTAATCAGCAGCAAATTTTCTAACCACCATATTGGCTGACAAATGCTTTATTTTGAATTTTAAATGTTTGCTCAGAAAGAAAGATGTAAGACATATATCCTCCTTTTCTGCTGGTTCAGAGGGAGAAATAAAAATCACAATCATGTTTTTTGACAAGTTTGTACACAAACGAGGAATTTGTGTGAGATGTGCTTTTGAGAGTTCAGTTGGAAAGCAGCACTGTCCAGATTTTTTTGTTTTGCTATTCTTCTTTTAATAAAAATAAAAATGGCTAAGTGGCTATGAAATCTATCACTAATACTTGTGACAAAGTTGGCAGCAGTGAGGTGATTACTGCTGTGAGTGAGAGGAATGTGAGACACCCACACTGAATTATATTTCCACATTTAAAACAACAACAAATTTCTACAGTAATCCCAAAATTGAAAACAAAATACAACAAAAAGAAAAAATATCCAAAATGATGCAATATTTGACACTACCTCCATAAATGCACGTATATACAACTAATCCTCCTGATCTAAAAGCTCAGACTTCAGATCACTCTCTCTTGGTTTCAGACAGCTTTGTCCTGCTATTGGCCCGTAGGATGTCACTAAGACAGGGCCTCATGTGCTTATCTCGGGCACACACCTGCTGTTCAGACCTTCTGTTTGTGATGGGCAACCAATCACAAACAGAGGAGGGGTTCTAAAATAGCTTTTAGAGGATTAACTGAAGGGCTGCACCAAGGCGCAGTATAAGATAAGAATTGTTAATACAGATTATGAATAACAGTTCGTGGGGTTAGGTTAAGTTGTGATTCTAAATTGACCATAGGTTTGAATGTGAGTGTGAATGGTTGCTTGTCTCTCTGTGTTAGCTCTGCGACAGACTGGCGGCCTGTTCAGGGTGTGCCCTGCGTCTTGCCCTATGACAGCTGTGATAGGTTCCAGCCCCTGTGCAACCCTGAATTAGATAAGTGAAGAAAGTGGATGGATGGATGGTTGGATAGATGGATTGATGGATGGAAATACACATAATGCCCCCCTTTAAGCCAGAGTGAGCAGATGGACTGGCAACCTAAATTGGGTAACCTCTTAAGAAAATGGATAGATAGAAGATATTATTTGCACAAAGCAATCACACGGTAACTCCCTGATGTCTTGTATTTAATGCAGTGCACAGAATCCCACAGATAATGAAAGCGTCACATAATCATCTAACATTATCTCCAAGTTGCATAATGCTTGAACATGTCAGAATCTAAGTCTCTATGAGTTCCAACAAAATATTTCCATGCCCAGATACACTGCAGTTAGAGGGCTTGAACCACCTCTGCAGTCTCGAGCTCAGAGCAGAGACTGAATGACTCAGTGATAAAGAGCCCCATTACTGGGCTGGGATTGACCAGTACACAGGCTCACTCTAAAGATAGCTGAAGCTATTTTATTGCCCAGCTAATCTCTCCCAACTCCCTGTATTTTATTTCCTCATCTGCTTTCTCTTCCTTTGCGCTCCCACTGTTTTTTCTCTTTTTGTGCAGCTCTCAAGGTCAACAGGTTTTTGCCTCCAGTGACAATTGTAGACTATTTCCAGTGAAAATGGTTTAGTTTGCTCTTTAGAAACTCACTTTCACACGTACTCTGACAGGTATATG
The DNA here is from genome assembly GCA_015106755.1 of Etia nguti. Taxonomy (NCBI): domain Eukaryota; kingdom Metazoa; phylum Chordata; class Actinopteri; order Cichliformes; family Cichlidae; genus Etia; species Etia nguti. The sequence continues at coordinate 14,037 of VUQG01012514.1, forward strand.
TCCTCAAGACATTCAAAGAGAGATTTGTCTCCCCTCTGTGTGGCAACTAAAAATCAAGCTGTACCCAGCGAACCCTACTTCCCCTACTTGTGTTTTAATCATTTTTTGTGGAAAGTGGCAGCTTTTGATTTTAAAGGTGCCATTTGCTTTCTTCTGGCTTCACTTTGTTCTGGGTGTTGCCTCTGAGTAAATCACAGGTCTAGCTGAAAATGTCCTTTCCATCACTGCATCCCTTTATTCCTTCCCCTTCTTTGTGAACTATAATTCTTTTCTGCCTAAACAAAATAAAGTCTTAAACAAAATGGCAACCACTCATCTCTTCTTCTGTCACTGCCCTCTTTTCCTCTCTCCCTGAACCTGTTTCAGAAACATTTATTAGGGAGTTGCGTTTTACTCGCCGCTCTGATCACCTTAAGCCAAACGTTTCAAGATATGTAGGTAGTTGGAGGAACATCATTAGCATAATTTCCCAGAGGCTCACAGAGCTTAATTATCAACGTGGCTGTGTGCAGACTAGAGCACAGCTCATCACATTAGGATGGAGTCCCTGCTGTTTATGCCCACGCTTCGCCAGGTCCCAGCTGACTACCTGGAGATTCATTGCTGGCACAGTTCGACTTCCAACAACTCCCAAACTTTCATCTTCCACGGTACGATTCGTCACCTTGAGCGTACCGAGGGGGCAAAATAATGGAGAAGACTTCATGCACATTTAGATACTGTACGTAACGCTGTGGTGGAGCATCTGTGGTAGTCTGTATACGCTACCATATATAATTTCAACTCAAAGTGCAATGAGACAAAGAAGTGGACCCAAGTGCAGATAAAATGGAAATTGATTGACAGGAGGTTAAGTGAGAAAAGGGTACTTTAATTACTCACAGAAAGAAAATAAAGACAATTTCTCAAAGAATATTTTGTACATTCTCTCACATCTATTCATATAGTTTAGACAATCTTCTTCCAAGAATGAGTCCACTTAGAAGTCTCAATATTGATACTATGGTTATTATTCTGAATATTGAGGTAATAATCGTTTATAATTCTCTCACAGATAAATTAATAAACTGTGGAAATGCACAGGAAGAATCTACATTACTGTGAACAGACCAATCACAGTAGTTGCAGCCTGCGTCAACAACACATGTAGTTTCAGTTCTAGGAAGGTGCACGTGTTATGTCGTGGCCTCTCAGAGGGGCTCGTGGCTATGTTGTAGATTTCCCAGCTGAGGAAAAGAATCACCGTGGTAACTTGTGCTGATAACATAACATGGTTGGAAGCAGGTTATGTTGCGAGTTTTGGTTTAAAATTGTTTGGAAGAGCCACATTTTCACTGATTCTTTTATTTACAGCAGCGTTTAAGTGTGATAAAGATCCTCTGCTGGGGGAATGTGTTTTATATGTGCAAGCTGTTAAGCTGTACCTTACTGGAACCACTGAATAAAGCACTGCATTGTCAGGGGAATGCATGTGTATTAATCTGGTGATTTAGAAAATGTATCAAATGTTGTTATACTTGATTCTAATCTGCTGCTAAATCTCTTTTACACTGCTGGAATTGCAGCTACTAGAAAACAGAGCACATGTAAAGTATACCCATTTAATAAATCAAATTAATTTCACTTTGAGCTGCTGACAAATTAAAGCATTTTCCATGTCTCCTTTATTGATGAAATAAGAGATGCGGGCTATGGCTGTGGGACAGTTACATGTTAAAATGTGTCCAGTATAAAGTTTCAGATCTGTAACGTGCACCGCCACCTTAGAAAGAAGCAGCAGCACTGAGAGCGCACTCAGCGATAAAACAGTTTACTTGAATTAAAATGTTAATTTTACCTCTCTGTATGATAGATCCCAGGATTATAGATTTTCTGCAGCATTGATCTCGTCTTTTTTGCTACAGTGTTGCATTTCACATTTATGTTTTTTACGTTCTTTATACATTGTTATCATCATCATCATCAGCCAATAGCGTCTCTGATTGGTCCTGGCGTCACTTATAGGGATCAATGCATGCAAAAAAGGAGTCACATGACCTGCAAAGCGCCCATTTTTATGTGAGCGTGCACAGGGCCTGAAGCAGAAAGTGCAGCTTAACAGAGAAACTTGTTAACTGTCGCAGTGATACCAGCTAATGCCAGCTAATGCAATGAAAGCCTGGCTGTGGTGAACTTGTTTGGTAGTATAGCTCTAAGAAGTAAGGATTACAATAAACACAGTTCAACAGGAAGGCCATGACACACCACACTCTGCTCTCTGTGGTTTCTCTTTAATGCACAGTCACATCCATGTGTTCGACAGCCCTCTACTTCCTTTTGGGAGAGGAAAAGTGTGTCCTCTGTGTGTGAGAGAGAATAGAAATTATCTATCCCCATCTCTATTCTCCTGTAAATAGGGGGGAAATGGAAATACTCCTTGTGTGCAGCTAGTGAAAAGGCAATTTCCTAGAGATGCGCCACACTTCTGCACTGCCCTTTGTTAAGCTTTCATTGTGGGGCACACATTTCCAGCTAATACAAACTGTGCTTACATTATCCCACCTATACTAATATTTTCGTACATGCTAACAACTATAGATAATAGAATATACTCTGTGTAAGGGTGTGTATGTGGGTCACAGTGTTTACTGGTCTGGGCTGTTGCTGTATATCAGTATTTCATTTACATCAGTATGCCTGATCACATCTGGGCTGCTGTTTTTACATGGGACCAGACAGAGATCCGCTCATTCTTTCTAATGATGGAAAACTGTGTATACAAAAAAGAGGGAGAAATATGATGATGACCACAGAAGAAGGGGAAGTTACTACACCACTACTTGTAATCTTTTTCTGCCACTACACAAACAAATGAGAGGTGTGTTAGCTAATCGAGATTTTTTTTTTATCCACATTCCTAATTTCCCTGCAACTTTACTTGGAAAAAAAAAAAGTCAGACTGTGAAAAAAATGAAAAATTTCTGCTTTTTTCCCCCTCTTTTCTCCTCTTTGCTTGCAAGTTAATGTGACATCAAACAGGCCAGTGGGCATGCGAGGCCACACTCTTAATGTGTGACTTCTTTCATGTGTCTTTTGAAGTGAACAGTAGCGCCAGATAACGTCCCGGTTTGGACAGCAGCCAGATAAGAAGTTTCTTTAGGGAAGCGGGAGAGGAAGAGGAAGCAGCGGGTGCTGGTGACACCCAAAGGTTCCTGCGTGACTCTGTGCTGCCTCTGTTAATGCTTTTGTATTTACACATCTGACTGCCCTCGTCCCGCTGGAGCGGGTGGTCTCCACCTGACTGCCTGTCTGGCTTGTAGGTCAGAGAAGATAAGGAGGACATTAGTCTATTCTAATGTATTCCATTTCATTTTTACTGGCTGAGAGGCTTGAATCCACATTGTATAGCCTGGCCCGTTGTCTTTTTTTAACTGCCAGTGTCTTGTTCTTGCTCATTTCTTATTAGAAAACAATTTAAAGTGCCTGTCTTCTGGAGAAGAGCACGCTAAGATGGCATGTTAATGAACTAAGCTGCTGACTGCACATATCCCCTCTTATCTTTACGTAATTGTAACAATACCGTGTATATAGACAGTGAATCACAGCTTCAGTACAATGCTAGTGCTGACCAGGTTTTACTGCACTCCTACTGTAGACAGACGTCTGTCCGTCTGGCCCCGCTTGACAACAATCACTGCAAGTAATATATTCTATTTTATGTAGTTTTATGCCAGAGGGAACATGCATGTGACACCACAGCAAAGCTTGAGCACTCCATCCACAGTAGAGCCACCCATTTCCGGTTGTGTTTAATTCAGCCCTTCCCATTGCTAATAAAGTTATGACAGCAAGCAAACAGTGGCAATGCAGTTTGATCCAAAGCACAGACCTTTGTATTGTAATGAAAAGGACTTTGAAGTCACAGTGCTGGATTTTTATTAGCTGTATCTTGGGAAGAATAAAATTGAATAATGCTACATTAGATGCAGTGCGTATGAATGTCTGGGACTATGGCATATTGGATTTTTCTGACATTTTCTGACAATAGTAGATTTCGGATTTCATCTGCTGAACTTGGGCATTCACGCGTAAATATGGCATATGAAGTAAGCCAGTGATTTCTGTGTTAGGGGTCTGTGATGAAACTGATTCAGTGTCACGCTTGGGTGCCAGGTTATCACACACCTTCCTGCCCTACAATCCCATTCAATCTCTTTCTCTCATTCGCACCGCTGTGAACCTGTTTCACCGTCCCTGGGAGCAGCTTTCCATTTCTCGCTACACCACTGAGAAAGAGATTCAAGGTTAATTTAGTTCATTTAGTTGGTAGAAGCTATACCAAATCTTTGTACGGCAGTACAATACTTTCTGATCTGTTTTATTTAATTTTGTTTCCCTCCTCTGCTACCTTTGCCGTAGACACACACACACACAAAACCCTTCATGGGAAAAAAAAAAGAAGAACGCACATAAAGGTATTTGCTGTTTATTAGTCTGCACAAAGGCCTCTGCAGCCTTGCAGCTACCTGTGAAACCAGGCCAGATTTCAGGAACAATGAAGTGTAGTGCTCTACGATGCTTCTGGCTGCTTTGGCTTCTCCTAATCGTTATTTTACTCCCTCTGTCTGAATTCTGCACCCACTTCAAAGCTAATGAAGTGAAGAGTCAGGCAAGTTGGCAGTCATGAGAAACAGAGCGCACTGAGTTTTCCAAGGACACTTTTTCCTTTCGTTCTTCTTTTTTTTTTTTGAAGAAAAGACAAATATGAGTGCAAGTATTCTAAAGGGCAGCATTGTGAATGGAAAAATAATAAGCAGTTAAGCAGTGGTTTGATGTGAAGTACCTGCTTCTAACCAAATATCAGATTTGAGGGTTTGGGGTTTTTTTTTGTTACTTTGAAACATGACAAAGGTCTAATTGGTTAAAGTGATTGCAGCGAGTGGGAGTTTTGCCATCTTACCCTTTAAAGTTTGTCGTTGTCTTCTTTTGAGTCGCTCTGGAACGTTTACAATGAAACTGGGACACATTAGTGACTTGAAGCCCTTCCACTATTCACTGTCTCATCATCTCTGAGTTATTATGATAGCCTCGCATACTCAGCAGCACTCATCTGATTGGGACTGACACACTCTCTCCACGCCTCTTCACTCTTATTCCTCTCCTTGGGAAAGAAGGCCTGGCTAAGCCGGTCTTACCATGCCATCTTCTGCTCCGACAAATGTTGACTGTGGGTTGATTGTAAACAGTCTGCTACTTGGGTGTACAAGGAGGTGAATGAAGTTGGCCTTACAGCTCAAGGGCAAAATTGCACAAATCATTAAAAACCCTGTATCTGAGCTAAAATAACAAGAGAGTTTTTCAGTTTTCTGCTTTTATGTGATTGCTTTTTGTTACTTTATTATGCCAGCAGCTCAGAGGTGTTCAGTTTGCCACGTTAAGGAGGCGTCCTAGTTGTACAAGCAGTGAAAATGTTCGGCCTCTCTGCAAGCCATCATGGTGTCATGTCAGCTTCTTATATCACACTGTCCATTCCTCATAGGATTAGACCACTGAGGCGTGTAAGACCCCTTTGAAATTAAGCTCTTCCACGCTGCAGTGGAATCTAAAAGATTGTGTAATTTTTCTTACACAGGCCTGATTAGTCCACATTATTCACCCTGTATAGAGTTCAGTCCATGCAGTTGGGCTAGAAATGAATTAAAACAAAGAATTAAACAGTGATGCTGCTTTCAATGCATCCCATTCTTCTTCACTGACAAAAACCTGCTGCCTATAATACCCACAATGCAACTAGTGGGGTGAGAGATTTTGGTGTGTGTTGGCAGCAAATTTAGCTCTAAGCCTCTAAGCTCTAAGAAACTCACTTATGTCCAAGGTACGAGTTGAGGAGGCTTTGTATCCTCTCAGTTTGCAGCTTTTTCCAGCTCTTGTTTTTACATATGGAGTCGTAAAGCTGTACACAGACTTTGATGTGTAAAATTGCTGGAAGCCCTTGTTAAGATGTTCACTTTGCGTTAGATTTAAAGGACAAATTGATTCATTTTAGTTATTCCCTGAATTAAGTTGCTTTTTTCTTTCAGCAGATTCTTTCATTCGTCCCTCATTAAAAACTCGCAAAGATGGAGTCAGCCCAGGCTGCAGCTTATCTGATCCAGACACTTAGCCGCATTCTGTCCTGGTCTGATTGATAAAATCCAGCCCTCATTCTGCTCACCTGATACTTACTCGACGCTGCTTCCTGGATTTCATTCCTGCAGGCAGTGCTGTTGTTCGCGTACCCACCCTGGCTTTGTGTCCAGGTTTCCTCCGAATGCCATCATTTTCAGCGCTGTAGAGAAGTGGCCTTGGGTTGCAAACACACACATGTGTGTCTTTGTGTTTCTTCCACAAAAGCTGAGAAAACTTTGATAAAGAAGATCATTAAAGTGTCATTAGCTTTGAGGTGTCGAGCCCCCACAGATAAAACATGGGGACACATGGGGAGCTGGGACGGCTGAGCTCTGAGAGAAAAGGACAACGGGATGCTTGACAAACCACACTCAGGAGATGGCTCGCCTTGACCCATTAATGTTTCTTTCTTTGTGTTTCCTTCTCATCGTTCTGATGTTTTTTTGTTGTTTTTTTTCCCTCCACAGCAGTCATTCCCAAAGTCCCCAGTGTGCAACTAGAGCATCACTGCAAGCTTCCTCCCTCCTCATCCTTGTTGACGGCAACTGTTTGCTGCCCACACAAAGCATCGATTTGATACTCATACAGCTCCTGCATTGTAGCTCTCATATGAGCATTGTTTCCCGCTGACCATGAAACTGCTGCCCTTGAAAGCAGAAAAACTGACATCTCCTAAAATCAATATGGCGTAATAAAAGAGATGTTTGCTGTAGTTTTCTAGAAAGCTACCCACTTTAAGAAATCCAAGCTTTTCCTGTAACCCAGTGCTCCAAACCTGAAACTACTATGACACCTGGAATTGTAATGGAAATGCAGTGGGCACTCAGAATGACTAAGAGCAGCAGTGATAGCCTGTAGTGCAGTCGATAACTGCTTGGCAGCATGGGCTAGGAGACTTGACTCAATTTGTAAAAGTGAGCGACTCTCTGGCTGCATTGGTGCCGAGGATAGTGTCGTCGGAAAGCTGACCATCACAAAAGTGCAGGAGGGGACGGTTTTGTTTATTATGAAGCGTCACAGCTTTACAGCGAGGAGTGCATGTTGATCTAAGGACACGTGAATCATTTTCCACTGGAAGCTTTGGTCAATTACAGGTCATCTGTGCTTTTGTTGTTCAATACATTAAAAGCTCTGTTCTGCCACTGTTGGACTTTTAAAGCTGTCCAGCTCATGATTCAGTTTTATATATGCAGCATATGGCAACAAATCAAAAATCTTACTGCAAATCGAGGCACTTGAGCACTGATGAAGTAGCTAAATTGTACACTTGAATCACAGAGGCTGTTTCTGTAAAATCTCTACTGCCACCAAGTGGTTCCCATTTGGCATACAAGTAAGTGTACAAACAGTGCCATGTGCAGCCATTGGGATGTTAGAAACAAACAGCTATTCTATCCATCCATCGATTTTCTTCCTCTTAACCAGTTGAACAGAGCCATTGAGTGAAAGGTGTGGTACACCCTGGACAGGTTGCCAGTCTGTTGCAGGGCTAGTAAGATTTGATTCATACAATCTTCATACAATCTTTCCTACATTTTTATACTTAAGTAGTTTTGCATGACTAACAGTTCAAAATCATCTTCAATGTTAAAATAATCAAAATAATCTGACTGAGAGTGACTGCAGTCAGTCTGAGTCGGACCACAGTTGAAGACCGGTTGCCTCCTAACAGGTGACGTATACAGTCGCTTGCAATCAAAAGTGATCCTCACCAAGAGGTTGAGGGTGTTGCAACATCTGGGCAGAGCTGATCACTGTAACTACTTACAAAACCCCCCCAATTTTACATAGTTGCAAGGAGGATTCTGGTGTGTCCGAACCAAAAGTGGGCCATGCAGTAAAACGTTTGCAAATCGCTGCTCTGAACTGAAGGTTTGAACAGCAGGTGGGTGGGGCTTCTGTGTGCACCTGAACTGACCGTGTTGGTGACATGCATACTTGCCGACTCCACACAAAGCCAAGAGTAGAAAAACCATCTGAAACAAAGTGTTTAGAGCAGTCTGAAGCCTGGGCTTTTAGCTAACAGGGTTTAAATGTACATACGTCGACCTCATTATTTTAATCTGCATTTACCAACAGTGTGTGCATGACAGAAAATAAGGAAAAGCGCAGCAGGTTCCCTTTAAAATTGAAAACATCATAGATCGGCATGCTTTTCATATGCATTTGTGTTAAATCTTTGCTCCACAAGTATTCATAAGGCAGTGAACACTGTCTCATGTTTTGTCCTGTATCTTCTTTGCAGTGTTCATCATGGCGACTGGACTGCTGGTGTATCCTTTCGGCCTGAACTCCACACTGGTCCGATCCTTCTGCGGAGACTCTGACATCTACTACGCTGGCGAGTGCCAGATCGGCTGGGGCTACATGCTGGCTATAGTGGGAGTCATGCTCACCCTCTTCTTGCCCTTTTTTGCTAAATATGCACCGAAGGAGCAGCTGTCCCCTACCCCGCTGCCCACGCTCTTATAGTTATGTCTTGTTTTTCTTCTCTTCCTGACGACCCTTTCTAATCTGGGCTTAATGTCACACGAAGACACCGGCATCGTGTTTTTCTTTCTTGTTTTTTTGTTTTAAAGACGATGCTGCTTGGGAAGCCCCCTCTGAGCAAGGACTAAAGCTGACGGCAGAAACAATAAAACAAACCGTCTTCCTGCGTCTCTTCGTAATTCATCCAGTGAATTTCAACGAGATATTTTCTGCTGTAACAAAACTCTGCGGTTACGATTAGTATGTTCTCGTTTGACACATCTGTTTTCTTCCTGGCAGGTTTGGAAATGAAGCAGTCAGGAGACGCAAAGACTGATGAAACTAAGAAAATAACCGCAAACATAACAAATATTAAAAATGTTAGGATTTCCTTTCTTTTCTTTTTTTTATGGTGGAAACAAGTCAGCGAATAGTATGTAACATTCCAACGCAGACTGGAAGCATGAAAATAAGTGGCGGTATAACTCAAGCAATTGAATAATATTTCACTAGGAGGTTTTCAGAAACATTAAACTTTGAAAACAGAGCCAACGTGATCAACCAAGTGAAAAAAATCCACACATCAGGACCTGCGTGTCTGGCTGAGGTGTTTAGACTGTAAATACGGTGTGGATTTAACCGAGCTTTCAGAGCAACACATTAATGAGAGAATGCTGGCGCTTTGAAGGATTTTTTTTTTTCCTCAGACTTTTTCTGCCTCTCGGTTTGTATGACCAGGCTAGCGAACCAGTGGGAGTCAAGGAGACGTCACAGCTTTCAAAGACATCGCTTTTTAGTAGCTGCTGCAAAGAACGGGACAAAACACACAGCACCAGACCTGCTGTGAGGACGAATGGAAAACTGTCTCTTCAAAGAGGCGACTCGTGATGACTAACGAGTAGTTGTTTCAGAATGGTGTTGTTAAAAAAAAAAAGAAAGATAAGATACTGCATCCCTTTTGGTCAATGTTCCCCCCCCCAGATCTATTTCGTGTAATGTAATTCGCTCATTTTGTTCCGTCTTAGAACACAAAAAAACTAAAAACATTTGAATTCAGGAACAAAATGATTGCAAAAGGCAGGGCCGTGCAGGAATTGTCTCTAAAGATGCATGATAAGATGGGCTTCGTCAACGGTGGGACTGATCTAGATTTTAAACATGATCTGACCAACTTGTGCCTTTTAACATAACCAAGACAAGTGTTTAATACAATTATCAGGTAATCATCTTTTTTCTGCTGAAAAATGTTGGATCCTGTTGTCTGATGTTATTTCTTATTCTAATTTTTTTCCCTCACAGCGTTAGTCCTGTACTTGATGCAGTATGATCTCATTAACGTGAGAAAATGTTCTGGTGGGGAAAAAAAAAGATGTCATTGAATCCTTGGAGATAATAAGAGAGAGAAGAGGGAGGGGAGGGAAAAAAAAGGAAAAGCAATGTACTTATGCCCTGAGACGTTTTTGCCAATTATCTGGAAGCGATAAATCACTTGAATTGCTGTATTAAGAGGTTGTGACATGCAGCTAACAGATTAATTCCTGGCATCCTTGTATTATGTGATTTAAAAGAAATTTTTTGTGGTGGAGGAGGAAGCTGTACAAACTGAACTTTGGTTATCTCTGCAGAGCTCATGTGAAAACGTGGCTTAAAATAATTCCTCCCTTAAATAATCTAATGTGTTGGTGTGTTTTCATCAATCCATTCCTCCTTTTAAGCGTTGGCACCATTTCTGTCATGTTGAAAGGACAACATTTCTCCACATCCTGTCCCCGTTCACTGCCAGTTTCATCAAGCTAGACTCCCTTTTCTAGTGGGTGTTTGTGCGTATTCGTGTTTAATATTGGGTTGGAGTTTGATAATGGGTTCAACTTTTGAAATAATTCCCAAATTTGTGTTCCCATAAAGACATGTCCTGACATGAAGAAAATTACTGTGATTTTGTTGCCATATTCAAAAGATCAGGAGCGATCTGTTGGTATTGTATTGGACCTTATACTGTGCTCGACTGTGTGGGAATGACTGGCGTGACTGCACTGGACTTATTCCCCTCTTTGTTGAACCGTTGTGTGTAAAGTCTCAGCACTGGTGAAACTGTTTTTGCTAGAGTAGAATTTCTTGTTTTTTTCCATTGTGATGTTTGACTGTAAATAAACTAACTGTACTTGATATCACATGTTATTCCTAACTGCCCCGTTTTTCAAAGATATATTTTGAGATATTACCTCACCATGTCTGCTTTTACCTGAATTAACCTCTAAACAATGTTCTGCTGTTTTGTGAATTTTCTTTGTAATAAAATATTTCGTAAGTTATAAAAAAAAAAAAAATAAGAGAGGTTTTACTTTCCGGTAAGGTTTTGGTTAAATTATTTATTTATTTTTATTTAGGCATAAATGCAAAACAACATGAACACAAGCTGTTATAAAATACAAGTGAATGGAAACAGCACCCTCTACAGGTCAAAAACTTCAACAGTTTAAGGGTTAAAACTACTTGGGTTTCCAGCTAAAACCAATTAGAGAACACAGCACTAAGCTTGGCTCCTGCGTACACTCGAACACTGGTGTGCTCTGCAGCTGCTGCTTTTCTGCTCAGACTTCACTGAGTGATTTGACCAGCGCCCGCATTTCTGCATCACAGGCTTTGACAGCTTCCTGAGCATTTCTCAGCTCTGAAGGCAGAGCCGGCCTCACAGACACACACATCAGGGCGTCTTTGCTGCGGTCATAGTTACCCACACATCGATGGACCTGACCTCGGATGAGGCGGGGCAGTACCTGCTCCTGTTGGACCAGAGTCAGAAATGAGTCAGTGCTGTTTTATTTTTGGCAGTAGTTTCAAAATTTCAAACTGGTTTGATCACATGTAGAAGCCTTTGTAAAGATTATGTAAATCTTCTAAGATTATTATATATCTGATCCGTATTAGATCCTAAATTTAGGTAAATCCAACCCCAGATAAAAAGTAACACTTGACACCATTTCTTTTTGATGAAGACTAAGACAAAATGCAGAAGTGGTTTGTGAAAAATGCACTGATACGGTTTCACAGAAATTAAGAGTGTAAGTAGCAGCCAGTGCTGATAATCAAACGGATTTGATTAACGGATCATCAGTATGTGAGAGCAGCCGTTTTGGCAGTTTGCAGGTTTGCCCATTCAGATGTGTGTTACCACAATTGTTGCTGCCCATCGATCTGTGAAGGGTCACAAGGTCATTTCCAGACAATCTTAAGTCCACCATCACATAGTGAGAAAGATTCAGTTAGCATGTTAAATGTTAAAGTTGCAGTCACTGAACTGACCATGAAAGAGGCTTTCCTTTCCTTTCTTGTATTATAAACTATACTGTCCCTGTAAAACTCATTTTACATTCAAGCCACATTTGTTTGAATTTTTTTCCCCGACTCACATTTTCATAAAAGACACACTGCACAACCTCCTTCCCATCTCTCAGGAGGAAGTTCTTTGCTCCATAGCGACCAACTGTGACCGCAGAGTCTAGAGTAGCTGAGGGGGAAGTGAAGCCTGTCAGATTAATGGTGTTTTTCTTCAAAAAAAAAAACAAACTTGTGAGAGTACAGCTGGGACAACAAATCAGCTCACCGAATATCTCAAATAAATAAGGCACTTTGTCTTTAAACTGACTCCAGTGCCTCATGCCATTAATAACTGCAGTCAGGATCCTCAGTGAGTGCTCGGTGGCTGGTTTCACTGGAAATGCTTCCTGCTCAACACACACAAATGTTGCATGGTTCAGCAAAAGTGCATTAAACATTAATTGAAACTTGTGGCTACCTGTCATAAACATATCATTTATTTTTTGTATAAATTTCTACCTGAGTTGGAGCTGGTTGAACAGTGTTTTGTGGATTTGAGCTGGTTTTAACCTCAAAAGGGGATCTCAGTGGCTCAAAGCTGTTTGTAAATTTCCAGGCGTTCTTCTGTGGCTCCGCAGCATTAGCAGAGGGCCTCCTGGGTGGTGGAACTGGAGGAGGAAGAGCTCTAGACTGCTGGGAATACTGATGCGTGGAACTGGGTGCTCCAGATGCCTGCCGACCCATCTGAGATAACCCTGTATGGGGAACTGGCTGGCTTTGTGCACTCTCACTGCCGCGAGGGCCTTGATATTTGCTTTGTCTGAAATTGATGACAGAGCTGGAATCCTGCTGTCCCAGTGGGTTGCTGGGTTGTCCCATCACTGAGCTGGAATGAAAGCCCAGCATTCAGTAAACAGCAGTCCTGTGACATGCTTTAAACTTTTAAAAAGACAACATTTGAATTTCTTTGGTCTCTGTCCACTAGGCACTAATTTAAGTGCCTGTAAAATCACAGCTTAAACAAGAACCTTGAAGCGCAATGATAATATCCACGGGTATGAAAACTTTTCCACATGTCATTATCACAGATCAGTTCATCAAGTTAAACACCATGTGGGTATATTTTAGCAGTTTACATACATGAGCTATAAGAAAAGAGACAAGCTACAGTGTAACCAATGATCAGTTAAAGACACCTTTTCTGTTTAGCTTTGTATGGATGAGGTATGTGTCCATAGGTTCTTGTTGAAGGGGCAGGTCCAGGGGCAGGTCTGTTGCTGCCATACTGCAGGGCTGGAGCAGCCTGTGAGTTGCTTTGTCTGTTCCACTGTTGGCTTTGAGGAACACCAGAAGGGGAACCTGATGCCTGGTAACACCCAAAGGTACCTAAAGAAAAGGTCAGTTCTCATAGGTAAACTATCACAACAAACAGCATCTTCTGTCTGTAGATGTGAAGGGTTATATAAATGACTTTACAATGCTAACCAATGTTCTAAAAACGTGTAAACTCAAGCATACCTAAACGTATGTTTAATTTTTCTGTGGATACACTGACATCTAGTGTCAGAAATAAAGCAGAAGCTTAGAGACTGAATAGATCACCTGCTGTGTTGTGAGATATGGCTGAGCTGGTGTTTGTCGTGTACTCACTGTGGGAAAAGAATTCATTCTCAGAGGGAAGAGATGTCAAAGGAACCCTGTTTCGTTTCTTCTGGTTAAAGAGCGGCACAGAGAGGCAGCCTGGACAAAAACAGCAGAGGAAACACAGCGGATGCTTAAACACATGCTTAATGACACCACATGCTCACTGACTGTTCATTATTTAACCTATTTAACTCTGCATGTACAAATAAACCCCACAGCTTGCCACATTTATCCATACACAAAGGCTCTATCACACAACCTGGCCGGAGTCAAGAAATCAATGACTATGAGGTGGAGATGAATACACTGGTGTGCAGACTGTGAAGTTAATCATTTTTTACCAACCTGATGTAGGCCTGACCGCCTGGTTGTCCTGTCTCTTCATTGTACTTGCTTAGATTGCAGTTTATTTAACTGGCAGGACTTTTTTTAGCAGGGAAAACAAAGATAAATGAAAAAGACCTTACGTATGGGTTTCTGTGTAGTGCTCGAGGTTAACTAACTTGGAAAGTATTAAGCTAAGCTAATTTATCTTGCTCTGGCTCACTAGCTAAAAAGCTAGCTGTAATTTTTACACACGTCATGCAGTTACTGCCTGACAGTTCAAAGTGTCGTGATTTAACAGAACCAAACCGTTTTCTGTGAACATTTTACATAAATGACCAGCTCTTTGTTGGCGAAAGCTTGACAAAGTATTACAAAAAAAACGAAGACAACAGAAGTGAAAATTCAGCACCTCTGAAAGCGCCAAAACTCTGCGGTGTCACGTGTTGCCTTCACGGTCTGTAAGCAAGCTTGGACTTTTTAAACGCAGCCTAGAAATGACGGAAATCACAGCTTGTCAAAAATAATGACGGTGACATCTATATTTTTTGTGAGCTATTACTCTTTGTTTGTGATGTTTTTCGTCTGCTTTTGGTTGTTATACACAAGAGGTCGCCACAGTGGATGGATCCACATATTTCATTTTGACATATTTCATTTTACACTGAATGCCATTTCCGATGCAACCCTCCCAGGGATTTGTATTCCTCCTTGAACCGGGAATATTTCTGGTGTTAAACACTGTGGTCCTTTTTGGTGATATTGTATTCAAAATTATTAAACATATAGTAGTTGTGGTCAGAATTTTAGATGCAATCATGAAAGGTCATGAATGTCATGGTAATTTGTGGTTTTTAATCATTTCTTTGAACTGTTCTTTTTACAGCATCCCTTTTAATGACTTTAAAAAGTTTGAAGTTCTAATTTATTTTGTATTTTTTTTCTAATACACACTGGGTCAGATGTATACATACATGAATACACCCACCCTAATATGGGTGAAACTTTTGATAGCCGTCATCAAGCATCTGTTATAATTCTGGCGGAATTTTTAACCATACTTCTTGGCAGAATTGGTAGAATTTAGTTTAATTAATTAATTTTAAAGTCATTAAAGATGTATGCAGTGAAATAATTCCACTCTGGAAAAAGAAGAGTTCAAAGAAATCATTAAAAGTGCAAAACTATTATCACATTCATGCCCGTGATGAGTGTATCTTCTGACCACAACTGCACGTGACATAATTTTAACATTCCAGGTTAAAAATTATTCTAATAAAAGCAGGTGATATTTTAATAGTTATTTGGCCAGCAGCTGATGCACATGTGATGTGTTAGTATACCCATAATGATAAATAATTATATAATTATAAATTAGAACATTCTGCAGCAGTAATTTTCAAATTTTTTCTGTTATGTCTCGCTCCAGAGGTTTCAAAAGTTCACATTTATGCACTATAATTGTTGTCAATCATTAACAATAAATAGGAATCAAAGTTTAATTTGAGCTAGATAAAAGTCAGTCTGACCTTTAGGATGTCAGGGTGGTCTTTATTTAACAGACTTGTATTACCTCTACAGACATAAATTACATTACTGCACATTCGTTAGGAAACTATAAGAGAAATATGATGACTGCAGGCGTTTTGTCCTTTAAGGAAAGTGAAATTTTTCATGTTGTTAAGATAACAATAGCTGCAACATTATTATCCTCACAACAAACGATGAATATGACTGAATCTGGGTGTGCAAAGCATGACTGCAGTGGAATATCAAGCAAGTCACGACTCTGTGAAGGGAAATAAACATGCAGATTATAACATGATTAGCATTTCACACAAGCGGAGACAGAAACAGTAGGATGTGTGTGTATTTGTGTGATAACAGCAATCTGTTTACCCCTGTCTTCCAGTAGATGGGGGAGTGAGACAAAGAGCAAACTAACAGCCAGCGGGCTTCCTACGTTACTTTTCAAACCTACTTCCACACACAGCTGTCATTCATTTCTCTTAGTGTGCTGTTTACCACAGGAAAACATGGATTTCTCATCCTTACCCAAACTCAAAGAATTAGAATGTACTAAAATTTGTGTTATAAGCTTCACCTCGTTTGCTAAAGTCTCTGCCATGGTGAAATGTGGATGCTATCAGTCCTGGTGGTGTTTCAGGAGATGAAAATCAAATGAAAATGGGGCCATCTTGGGGTTAGTGCATAAGAAAAGACGTGGGCAAAGGTTTACAGCAGTGCCATCTCTGCTCTTGGTTTTGTATAGTGCCTGAGGCTCAATGTGCTGTGAGTTCGAAGGCCACCTTTTGATCTTGGCTTCTATGTTTTGACTTTTCTGGCTTTGTGAATCCATAGCAACAGCAGCACTGATGGTCTACTCAGAATGTGTTCCACGTCCTCTTGATCCATTGAGAAACTCTTTGATCAACAGATAATTTGTGAGGCTGAGACTTTACTCCAGGTGAGAGAAAAAAACCTGCTGAAATGATTAGGTTTTTTTCCTGGGATTCCATAGAGACAGTGACAGTGCTAATGGTTACAAGTAATTGGAAATGAAATATTTACTGGGATTCGTTCATACATGCCTGCTAGGATAATATAATACTGTCGCTGATGATTTCAAAATCCCACAGTTTATAATGAATAAGGGCAAAAAACCTCTGTCTAGTTCCCTATTGTAAAATCCTGTTTCTAAAGAGTTATGGATAAAAAAAACAACTAGCAACAAATTAAACAAGAAGAAATAAATAAAGTTATTGCCTCTTTTTGGAAGAGCTTACAACTAAGTTGGGTAATTGGTAGGGCGCTAGGTAACATAATCAGATATAACAAGAACTCTCTATAGGCAGAGTCTTTCTAAATAAAAATGGGGATGGTTTATTACCCTGTGAAAGTCCACTGGAGCAAATAGTTAAACAATTTAAGAGTAAAATGGCAAAAGAGATTTCATCAGTGGCAGGAGTGTCAAGCATAAATCCAAGGGGACCAGGTTTGGCCCAGCAAAGACTCCAATTTGGGCCACTGAGTGTGCCATAAATTTTGAGCTTTTAAAACTGTGTTTCAAAAATTTTAATGCTTATCCTACTGATAAAGAGCTCCCCCACACAGACCTGTCAGGCACTGAAAACATAAAAATACAAAAAAAGAAAAGGGAAAAAAAAGTAGGCCCCAAAGTGTAAAGAACATGAAATCCTTTATGTAGCAAGAATAAGGTTAGCATTTTGCTTTCAGTACTACAGCAACTGTACCCTTCTGTTCCAAAATAGAATGTTAAAAGAAGAGGCAATTACAACATAACAAATCCCAAATTTCTTGACCTTTTCCATAGCATCCCAGCTTTTTTTTTTTTTTTTTTTTTTTTTTAAAAAAAC
>VUQG01012515.1:2094-17212 GCA_015106755.1 Etia nguti
GCGGAAACGGGCTTCCATACACATAAAACAACACTGTATATTTTATACCCCACAAAGTGAGTAGTCTGATTTATTCTGCTGTTATTGTATGTTATTATATATTTATATTTCTTTATTTTTATTGTGCTTTTGTACCAGTGACTGTCTCTGGACAAATTACACAGTGCTACAAATCCTTTTTCTTCTGCTACTCTGAACACCACATTTAAATTCCTCACTACTACTCCTTACATACTACATACTACTCCTTAGTACATGTTATATTTTTGTTTCATTATTTTAAATACATTTGCAAAAATTTCATGGAATTTGTTTTTTGTCATGCTGTTTGTAAAAATGTGAGGTGAACATGATTTTATCCACTTTTGGAATAAGGCTGTAACATGACAAAATGTGGAACAAGTGAAGCGCTGTGTGCTTTCTGGATGCTCTGTATGCAATTGCCATACAATATACAATAAACACAGGAGTAGACTGAGGGGCAAGAAGCTGGACAGAGCTCATAAAGTTTTCTCATTGCACTTGTCCAGTCCGTTGCTTTTCTTTCTTTTTGGAGTGCCTTTCCAGTATATTTAACTATTGTTAAATATAGACAGCTTTTTCTATTGTAGTTCTATATGTGAAAACAAGAGTTACAAATGTGGTCACATGTAGAGAGATCCTGTTTGGTGAAGAAACGTGAGTTGAAATTAGAATTTTTTGTTTATTATTTAATCCTTATTTAATAAATTCCCCACAAAGTTCAATATGAATAAGAAGCATTATATAATTTTACTGTATGTTGTCTTTCCATAATATTTCCATACCAGCCTTGTTATATTCTGTTTAAGAGAATTCTTGCTTTTTTTTCTCTAAAATCTGGTTATCTGTTTTCTGTTTCTATTTGTAGACAAAGGTGGCAAAAGTAGAGACTTTCCTTACTTAAGCAGAAGTGCAGATACCTGTGTTTAAAAATACTCCACTAAAAGTTGAAGTGAAGCAACTTTTTTACTTAAGTAAAAGTGAAAAAGTACAGGCTCTGAAATGTACTCAAAGTAAGAAAGTTAAAAATAGCTCTTTCAAGGATAATAATACAAACCACTTTTCTACAAAGATAGCTATATTAATAGAATAATAGAATTATATTAGTACATGAGAAGACAAATATTATTTGAATTTAAATTCAATTTCAAATGAATGTACTCAGTTTGAATCTGTTATAAAGGACAAAAGCAGCGAAAGATCATTTTAAAAAACAACTATTTTCGATTGCCAACATGATAGAGGGTGACTTTGCCTCCACACCTAAACAGTAAAATTAGTATAGTCAAGGTTTACAGTGGGATTCATTTTTAGTATACATGCTGTGATCAGCTGACCTGCTACTCTCCGTAGATTTACACACCTGAATTCAACAAGATGTCAGCAGTTTCACAGGCTATCCTGGCTGATGTCCACCCCATACACCAACACTGCACTCTTTATACTATCTTTATACTAGACAGTATACAGTTGGTATTCGGTGAATTAATCTAAGCATTATCATCTCAAATGCAAATTCACCTCTCCCACACTTGATGTAACCTAACTCTGACCATGAGCACCAAAGCCACTGTGTATCAGTTCAACACTGTGACACATCATACACATCAGACACATTGTATACAAATCCTACATCTTTGAGGGAAGTTTCCTTCATTCTTCTCTCACTCTCCCTGGAAATACAGTAGCTGGACCTTTAGCTAAAAAACACCTGACAAACTGCACTCAGACAGTTTGTGTGTTTGTTGATGTTTGTTGAGATGATAGAAACATTTAATTTGAAATTACCTGACACCTTTTTGAAAAAAAGTCACTCCCTTCACGCTTCCTTATCTTCTGTAACACCAGCTAGATTCTGAAGAATAGCAAAGTCAACTTATGGATCCTTGCAATCCTTTCGGCCCACTTTAACTCCTGAGCATAAACGCTATAAATGATACTGCTGAACCTAAAGTAACTGTTTTGAAAATGTAAGGTAAGTACAGATAGTTCTTTTAAAATGTGGGGAGTAAAAAGAAAAAGTTGTCAGAAACAAAAGTACAGATACCTAAAAATTCTGCTTAAATACACTAACGAAGTATTTGTACTTTGTTACTTCCCATCTCTGCCAATAGAGCGGGCACACAAAGGTTTCAATATCACTAAATTGTGCACCATCTTGCCACCAATAAAGATGACAAAAACAGAATGAAACACATCAGTAGGCGTGAACTTTTTTTCAACTTAATTGGGCAAGGAACAATAAAACCATTCATTTTGACATTCATTTTGTATTTGATCAAACTCCTGACATTTAACCATAAAATCTAGGAAAAAAATTGTACAAATATGTACCTTTTAGCTTAGGAACACTTATTTACTCTTTTAGCCCTCAAAATTGTACACATAGCTACACATAGCTACCTTCTGGTCGCCTTGAGGCGACTGTTGTTGTGATTTGGCACTATATAAATAAAATTGAATTGAAATTGAATTGAATTGAATAATGAGCTCTTATTATACCCCTATTTCTAAGACTGTAAATTTGAAAAATACTGGAGGAGACTTACTCAGTTTACGGTTGAACGACCCAGGATGTGCCATGTAGGTAAAACATGCCTCCAATGCAAAACTACTTGCAGTTTTTGTGCAGACATGTTGGATTAAAACCCAATAATGTTGCAGTTAGATGCCAGTGTAATTTGTGTTTTTGAAGATCTTACCATGTTCGCCCATGACATCGTTCCTTTGTGATGTCTATTTCATTTGATCCAACATTAACTCTCCTCACTCTGCAACAAAAATGGGAAATTCTATAAATTCACAAAACTGAGACTTTCTATACCTTCATATTCATAGAATCAAAACTGAGAGGAATTTTAAACATAAAAAGTACATGTAGTGATCTGTGGAATTTAAGTTGTTCTGCCAGGGAGTGAACCATTAATAAATTTGTGTTCATGTTTAAGAATATAGCATATTTGTTTAAAGTAAGTAAGTAAACCACTATGGTTAAAATTAAATGATTAAATGTGTTCGTTAAAAACTCGGAGTTTGGAAGCAGTTTCTATCCCAAATAAAGAAAAGAAAAGGTTACCTAAAGTTAAACTGTGCTTCAAGTAATGACAAAATCAAGAATTTCATGTGTTGGCATGCATTTATCCCTGGGAATATCTTTATATTTAATTTTTATCTTGTGCTTATGCAGTAACTGTATATATACCTGAAACACTCTTGAAATGCAAAGTGGAGCATAAAGTAAACCATCTTTCAAAAAAGGATTTGCCCTCGCAAGTACTGACTGGTTCATTGTAGAGGCAGGCAAACAAGGTGTGGTGGCAAAAAAAATACCTTCACTGTGACAAAGCCACACTAACTGTCAGTTGGGATGGTGCCTTGAGACAACTGTGGTTGTGATTTGGCACTATAAAAATGAAACTGAATTGAATTGAATTCATTTGATAGATTTCCTTCTTAAACCTATTCACCTGTCAGTTTGACCATTCAGACATTTTGCACTGTAAATCACCAAAACTATATTAACCTAATAAATAGATACAACTTAAAGGAAAATTAAATATAGACAAAATATTCTTGCACACAAACTTCATTATAGATCCAAAACAATATGTTGAGCTTATATCTGAGGGTGGTAGAACTTAATTTTTCATTTAGCCCGGGTTGGTTGGTTTGCTGGGTTGTTACATGTTCAGACTTGTGTTTGAATTATGAGCATGTCCTACATTTTAGAATATGCTTAGGTTACAACTTAATATTTTAATTGATTCTTTAAGTTTCTTTAAATTCTAATACTGTGCAACAGTATTGAGCCACCCAATATTTCTCTGTATTTTCTATATTTTATCTATAATTTTATTGAAGGAAAAAACACATGAGATGGGGCTTGCTGCTTGTCTGTAGAAGGGAGGCTCTTATTTCATGATCATTACGGGGTGACGATAGTTTCAATGTAATGCAAATGGTGTGGGGCAGCTGAACAACAAGCACTAAAATGGTAAAAGCAAAAATCCCTCATTTTGACATCACAAAATACAAAGAAGAGGTTTGTTTTTCTAACACTGTTCTGTATATTCTTTCTGTCAATGATTCCTGCAAGGATGACCATGTACGTATGTAAAAATCACAGCTGGGAGTAACATGTGGCCACTGAAATGGCCACAGAAGTCACTGCCCTTCTGCTGAGAGTCGGTGAACTGTTTGAATGGTCACCTAATGTGAGACAAAAGAATCTGCTGTGATGCTAATGACAGTCTGCTCTCTCTTACGTGTATGTCAAAGTTGTTTTTGGTCTTAACATTACTGCAGCGATTTACCAGAGATGTGCAGAGCACTGGAGGAGAGTTGTTCACAGCGGGCAATTTAAAATTATGCAATCTATACATTATTAGTAAAACTCCTGTTAGGACGTCTATGTAATATATTTTACAAATTGCGTTATTGAAGTATTTATTTATTCAGGGTCAGGATTCAGATGGTTGCTGCTGAGTGCTACAGATTTGAATCAATTATTCCCTGTATTCACGTTGAGGGGTTGTATAATCATGTTGCTTTGATTGCACTTTGACAACAAAGTTTCACTGACCTTAATCAATCAACCGAAATGTTTAGAACAAAGCACCACCACCACCACCACTTCTGGCAGGAAGTAGTGCAGTTATATCATATAACAACATAGCATAAATAATCATTTTATGCTTTCATGTTCAGACACACAAGTCAACAATAAATATACAATGTAAGAATCACTTTCTGTCTTCCATCTTGCTTGTTTGGTCTGCACAAACTCCTATTTCATTTGCTGCAAGCAAATATCTGTATCAGTATTTTATAGAAAGGCTCAGCGTTGGGATTCTGTTAGAATTCTAGAGTCCCTTAACAAATATAAAACTTATAAATATATACTGTAGCAAACGTTTTGCTGAATAGAATAGAATTCAATAGAAGAATAGAAGATAGAAGTAAATCGGATAGAGGTAAATTTAAATTCTCATAAAAATTTCAAACAAAGTATAACCAACTTAAATATTTCTCTGTCCTGAGACCTAGTGTAACTCAAATTGGTTTTAATCTGATTTAGCTTAATAAAAGCTCTCACCACCTGCAAAGCCTGAGCCAAAGGTTTGATCTATTACAAGAATTTATTAACTCACCAGCAGGTGGAAACAGAGTGTCTGTCATCACTTGATCAACATGCTGGGCCTGCAATGCTGCAACTCAATTAAGTACTAACTCAGTTATGCTTCTATTAGACAAAGGCAAATAAAAGTAGCCATTATTACTACTCCTGCAGGATTTTTTTGTAGTCATAGTAATTGTGGTGTGTGGTTTACACTGTTTCTTGCTATTATTATATTATAGACATAAAACCTATGTGTTAGTGTTTAATTTAAAAATCAAGGCTGCATGGAACTGCTGGGCTAATACTTCTGTCAAGATTTTAAACATTAGAGAAAAGATTACTCATAATCAACTCACAGATGTAACATTATGCACAATGCCAATGATATTTATTTAAAGTCTTTTTCTCCAATGAGTTAACTTCAGTAGTTACTTCCTACAAACCATCAACGTATCTTTTAGACCCCATTCCTACAAGACTGCTCAAAGACGTCCTACCATTCATTAATGCTTCAATCTTAAAGATGATTTACCCATCTCTAATAATTGGCTATGTATCACAGAGCTTCAAGCTGGCAGTAGTTAAACCATTGCTTAAAAAGCCATCACTGGACCCAGCTGTCTTAGCTAATTATAGGCCAATCTATAACCTTCTTTTTATTTCAAAAATTCTTGAAACAGTAGCTGTAAAATAGCTAAACAGTTATCCGCAGAGGAATGGTTTATTTGAAGAGTTCCATTCAGGTTTCATAGCCCATCATAGCACAGAAAAAGCTTTAGTGAAGGTTACAAATGATCTTCTGGCCTCTGACATTGGACTCATCTCTGTGCTTGTCCTGCTAGACCTCAATGCATGAAGCCAGATAACACACACCAATTAGTTAAAATGCAGGAATGTCTTAAAGACATAAAGACCTGAATGACCTCTAATTTTCTGCTTCTAAATTCAAATAAAACTGAGGTTATTGTACTCAGCCCTGAAAATCTTAGAAATATGATATCTAACCAGATTCTTACTCTGGATGGCATTACCTTGGTCTCTATTAACACTGCGAGGAAGCTTGGAGTCATTTTTGACCAGGATGTGTCCTTCAATGCACATATTAAACAAATATACAAGATTCCTTTCTTCCATTTGTGCAGTATCTCTAAAATTAGAAATATTCTGTCTCAGACTGAAAAACTAGTTCATGCATTTATTACTTCTAGGCTACACTGCACTGTAATTCGTTTCGTTAGATTAACAACCAGTGAAAAACAAAAAATCTTTTTTTCATTTGATTTTTATTTTTAGTTTCGGTGTGTGAAACTAATGTTCTGAACCCCTCCCACAGAGCAATTCATTTTTTGAACACTAGCAGTTTGCATAGTGAAGCATATGCTTCACTTGTGATATGAAATATGTTCTATGAGAATTTCCATTGTAGCAGTGTGGTTTCCTTCATTAATTGTACAGAGGAAGAAATGTGATTGTGCCTGCTCGAATCATTCATGTTTCATCCTGTACATTGTGATATTTGCTCACAATAATCTGGTTTAAAAGCTTTTATTTTAAAAAGAAGCTTTTAGCTTAGCAAAGTCAAGAGTCTAAGGACCTTTTGTGGTAAATTATAAACTCTGACTTGGTTTAAGTTAAATTAGGTGTAAAAATCAAAGGTTGCACAGTTTAACCACATGTGTGGTTGGTGGGTGTGTACATTGTTTTTTTTAGTCCCCATACTCACCTCATAGAAACCAGACAACTTCATCTTGATTTATAACACCTGTCATGTCTTTTTTCTTATCACACTTGTCACAAATAAGTCAAAAATCTGGTCGACAGTAAGATTAAATTAGGCCTGTGGACAAATAAAACTAAATATTACATATTTAACCTCCTGAATCATGAAAAATTTCACTTGACTGAAATTATTAATTAATTAATATATATATATTTTTTTAAAGTTGTATTTGTATGTTTTAAAGGTTATTTTTGTACAACTCTAGATTAATCGTAACAAAATGAGGCCACATTCAGGAAGGAAGGTCTAACAACTATCGACAGCTTCAGCTAAAAATAGTCTGTGGCAGCTTGTTTTGAACTAGTTACACGTCCTGTTGATGCCCAAATGCATATGCATTCTGAGTAAACAGGCTTGGTAGGGTGTTGAAAGCAGAGAAGTAGCCAGCCATAGCTTGCATCTTGCATGTAGCTTACATGTGGCTTTGCTTGTTCTTTCACAAGCACTGATACTGGGACATACCACAATACTTGAAAATGAAAAAGTACAAGACTCTTGCTGATTCAGTCAAACTATTTTTACACAGTTGCATGTTCACTGGTAATTGTTAACTTGTAAAGGTCAGTGCTTTTACCTATAAACATACATAAGGTCTGAGAAGTTTTGGAGAATTTTGATTAAGCAATGAAAAAACAAACAAACAAAAAGAAAACACATGGAACAATAAATGAATAAAACCCAGGATTCAGTGATTTCCTTTGTCTGTGAAAGAAGTTTTGTACTCCCAGAATTTCCCTTGTAAGGGTGTTAGCTTGTGTATGGGTAACTGCCTACTTCTAAAAAACACCCAACAACCCTGGTTTGGCATGTGAATAAGGGTGTTACATATCAATGAAATAAAATATATTTTTTGTATTTTTAATATGTCCTTGTTAAACACTTTGGTCATCACTTGCTGTTTATAAAGTGGTTTACAAATAAGTTGGCTGGCAGGCTGACTGACTTATAAAATGATCAGTTTGTATAATTATAACTTTTACAAGATAATTTCAATATTTCTGGGATTTCCCTCTTTAATTTAAAAAAAAAAAAAAACACACTTTAATGCAAGTATACCGTTGCACATGCATGTCACTGATGTCCTATCCATAGTATGTACTTTGCACCAGCTCAGACACAACCAGTAGTCTCAGTTATGCAGAGCACATTATATATGAAGCTGTAATTCACCACAGGGTTGATAAGAACTTTCTAATCTACAATAAAATCTGTTTATAAAATTTAAATAATGACTGAACAACTGTTTTGGGTTCTGTGGGTTGTGTATTGGGTTATGTGTGGGCTTGTTCCAATGCAGGATGCTTGAGTTTGAAGGCCAGATCAACACCTTGCACTTTGTATTGTGTTTCCTGAACCGTTTTTGTCGCATGGTGGGACTTCTCTTGGAAATGAGATCTAAATCTAAATATCAGGAAATAGGAAGCTGGAGAAGTACCAAGGGCTCAGAGAGGAGCTCAAGAAGATGTGGAGGGTGAAGGTAACAGTGGTCCCAGTGGTAATTGGAGCACTCGGTGCAGTGACTCCCAAGCTAGGTGAGTGGCTCCAGCAGATCCCAGCAACAACATTGTAGATCTCTGTCCAGAAGAGCACAGTACTAGGAACAGCTAAGATACTGCGCAGGACCCTCAAGCTCCCAGGCCTCTCGTAAAGGACCCGAGCTTGAAGGACAGACTGCCTGAAGGGGCAACAGGGGAATTTTTGTGCTTCTGTTTTGATGTCTTTTGAATTTTTCCCTCATCGTTTCACACCTCTGTGAAGGGTATCATCTCCCCTGTCCTTTGAATGTAAAGTGAATGATTTATATGATGACAGTTTTGTATTTAATCAGCATGTCAAAAGTTTGCAAATTATACAAAATCCACATCAAGGTAACAGCTTACAAAAGAACAAAAATAAGAACAATTTTCATGCATCTTATAGACAAAAGTACATAAGTTACAACAGAGGTCTTGAAAATACTGAAAGTATGCTGTAATAAAAGGCTCTGCAGGTGACTTCAAGTCCTTCTTTGCAAATGAACTGAATGAAAAGCAAACTACTTTGATGGTAAATTAAGCCTAATAGCAAAAGCACAACAAACAGACAAACAGACAGACAGACAGGACACCACAATAAAGACTCTATTTTTCAGTTCACTGCTTGTTCGATTATGAGTAGGTGTCTGCTAAGCTCTGATATACAGAAAACTAATTCAGTGCATCAGCACTGGCAGCACAGTGTCAATGCAGCCAGTAAAGGTATAGTTATAGCAACCAAAACTACTCTGTTGGCTTAGGCAACAAAAATACTTGGTTATGGTTGAAAAATGATCTAAGATCTACTCAGATATAAAATAAATTATGTAACATGGAATTAACATTTTGTGTCCAGGGAGATAAAGTGTACTGTGACTATGCGAATGGGGCAGGTTTCACTTAATGTTATGTAAGTTATGGAAAATGTGATTTATTTTTTAGGGTACAATAACTTGAAAAATAAATCACATAAATAGCAGATAATTAAAAAAAGGATGGATGGATGGATTTGTAGCACACTAAGCTGCACACAGCATACACTTCCTGCAGTTAGCTTTAAGCAAGACAATGCGTGTACGTCTGTGGTGGCCTCTTTTCATATTTTCCCTCATTATTTCTCACCTCGCAGAGAATTACTCAATAAGCTGCATCTTCTTCTACTGTAAGTACATGCCTACAATATCATGTCATGAAAAAGAAAAAAAACCCAAAACTTTGGGTTGTTGGTCATTGATGTTTGAAAGTGTCAGGTTAAGTTTTGCCACTTACAGTTTTTTCAGACGGTTGGTAAAACTTTTGGTTTTTAAACTCTATTTTTTTTGTAAACAGAAAATAGAGTTCAGAATAAAGTTTACGTTATCACTAGCAAAATCACAACACACTTCTTTAAGGAATTGGGAAAGTATTCAACCACTGGTAAAAGTTGCATTATCACTCTGTAAAAGTAGAGCTAACAGGTGATCCATGTCAGTCTTGTGTATCATCATTTATTTTTTAACAGACTGACAAGGACCTTATTTAACTTCACTCATTTTTTTTAACATTTACATTTACAAAACAATTAAATGTAACAATGTGAAGCTCAAAGGTCGATAAAGACCGGCAGATCAAGTAGAGTATAATAAAATTATGGAATTACATTACAATTCTCAAAAAAGCAAAAGTGTAACACAACATAACTTATGTTAGTAAAAGCAGAGTGCTTTTTTGTTCTTTCACCAGCTTTCAATAATGTGTTTGCTTCTAAATATGTAAATGGTTTGCAAATTTTTATGGGAAGTGGATTTTGTGCTTCAGCCAATCACTGTGATTTCCACTTTGTAAACCTTAATCAGCTCGCGACTAAAAGTAGACCTTTGAGTGGGAAGATATTAGTTATGCAAGAGAAGAATGAGGTACCACAATGGTTGGAAGACTGGTTTCTTTGATTCTTCTAAGTACATTGTGTGAGTTTATCATTGTAAACAATGTAAAACAAAATATATGAGGTTTTGTAATATTTGACATTACATGATGAATATACTTTTTATACTTTTACTTATACTTTTATACTTTTTTCTGTTGTGTTCTAACTGTTACTGTTTGTTTCTTTTCTTCAGCTTTGATGGAAATGAATGAGATTCCTCAGCAGATCTCTTTAACTGTGGCTAAACCCGGAGATAATGTGACTCTGACATGTACGCTCTCTGGAAGTGATAAAGGGTTGTTTTACTGGTATAAGCTGAATTTTGGATATATGGTTCAAACAGTTGCTGAAGGAAGTTTTGATAAAATATTATTTCAAATTAACAACTCAAGATTCAGTTCCACAAAAGTGGGTAATGTGCTTTCTCTTATCATAAGAAATGTAAGCAAAAAAGATGAAGCCACATACTTCTGTCAAGCAGGATCATCATTCAGTATGACATTTAAAAATGGCACAATTTTGGCAGTGAATGGTAAAGTATATTAATTTCATTGTTTATGTCATATCTGTGGCTAAACCCAAACAATTATAGTTAATGCTATTTTATGTCTCTATGTGATTCCCACAGATCCTAAAACACAAAATAAATTTGTCCCCATGAAACAAACTCCAGAAGTGGAGTTAGTCCATCTGGGTAATGCAGTGACTCTGCAGTGTTCGCTCCTCTCCAAGAACAAAACTGACACAGATCAGTGTCCATATGGTGACACATCTGATACTGGGACCTACTACTGTACTGTGATCACATGTGGACAGATCCTGTTTGGTGAAGGAGCTAAAGTGGAGACCAGTATGTTTGTAAAGTCTTATTTAAATTTGTAATTATTTTGCTTGTTATTGTTGTCTTGGTTTCTGTGAATATATACTAGAGGGCTTCAAATGGTAGTTTGAGCCCTCTAAAATTGATTTGAGTTAGATAATTAGGTGATCATTGTGTTGATATGCAATATGATGTATCATTAGCTGCTGACACCTCAAAATACTTTATATAAACGTTATAATGTTCTTACGTCTTACAACCCACAGTGGTTGGAAATCTATAGATTTGCAGTTTAAAGCTTACAAGACTTATTGCAGGTGTCTTTTGGCTGCCCCTGCTACGTTTGCTTTTTGTTCTTTCTCTGTACTTTTCTGTGTGTGTTTTCCCTCATTTCCTGTGGTGCTCTGCCACATAAAGGTCCCTGCCTTTCAGCTATTTATGTTGCCTTGTGTGGTTTAGATAATGATTTTTGTTTTGATTGTGTCAGAGATAATAGGTATCTCTCACTAGTGTGGTTGATATTAGTACTGCAAGGTAAAGAATTATTTGATTTTAAACTGAAAGGGCTTTAACATAATCTGACACTGACCAGGTTATGTATGCAGCTTATGCTGCCAAAGTTATGGATCCAGTTTCAAAGACAGCTGTCTTTGTGACACTGGAAACACTCACTTAAAGATTGACATAGCTCTCTAACACATTTATCTTGCTTCATAGTGCCACTCTAGTGTGTTAGCAACAAAAGGTGCAGTTGAGGTTAATGAGAAAAAATTCAGTATGAGATACCAGTCATGTTGCCAGGTTTAAAAACAGCAACCTTTGTAAAAGTGAAAACTGACTTTAAACTCAACATAGTTCACATAACCCATTAATCTTGCTTTGTTGTACGCCCCTGTGTAATGTGATGAACAAAAAGTGCAGCTCAGGCTGAGGAGAAAAAATATTGTCTGTAGCCATTTTGCAAGTTTTTCTAATTATTATTGAACTTGTGGTAAGTAAGCTATTACTGGATGCTTAAAAAAATTTTTAATATCAGAACTAACTTTTATGAAAATTTATTACTGAGACACTGCACATCTTGGAAATGGAGTCAGAAAAGTGGTTGCAGTCCTGAATGTTTTTTTGTTTTTAGCTTTTTAAAGAGTTTTTACTTCTGAAACACAAAATTAATGCAGTGAATAAAAAAACTATTTATATGAAACTTGAATACTGTGACCCCACTCACAGTGAGATATGTACATTATTAGGCTGTTGTATAATTAGCATGTCAATTGTCTGCTGTGATGTTTTCTTATTCCAGAGGAGTTCCCGCTCGCTACTGTGCTTGGCGTACTGCTGACCTGCTCTGTGCTTGTGAATTTTGCACTGATTCTCACCAGAAAGAAAAAAGAAAGAAAAAAGAAAAAACAACTTCTTGAGCACTGCAAAGGTAAGTTAATCACATTTAATATAACGTAGTGTGTGTATATATATATCTATTTATCTCTCTCTCTCTCTCTCTCTCTGTATACATATATATCTATATATATATATAGATATATATGTGTGTGTGTATGCTGGAAACATTCCCTGTTCACTGTTTACTGAACTGTGGTACCTGATGTGGTTGATATACATACAAATGCTGCAATAGCTATTTATTTATGTGTTCAAAGTGTGGCCAAAGGACAAAAGTAAAAAACTTAATTAAATGCATGACCAATGAGATTAAAACATGTTAAAACATTAAAAACTAATACCAATATCAATCATTATTTATACAAAAGAATATCTTGTAGATTTCTTATGATATTTATAAGAAATTAATAAGAAATTAAGAAGTAGTGATGAAGTCCCTTTCTATCCTGATTGTTATTTGTACAGCTCAGAGCTTTTCATTTAATTTAGTATGTTTTTATTTATTATGATATACACTTTTAATTAATTCAGGGAATTTGTTTTTTCCACCCTTTTAGTGCTATTTTTCTCAAAATTTTAAATAAATAATTCTCAATTGTGTGAGTTGTCCCATATAATACGTTCAGCCTTTAAATTAAGCTTTTAAACAGTTCTACTATTACTTTGAAATCATCAAACTGATATTAATTTGAACTTTTGTATGAATACAATGTATGCAAATTTAAATTGCGCTCACCACAGCCTTTCAAGAAGTCATGAAATATTTCATATTCACTTTCCAAGTGAATTTCTTCCGAATAATAAGAAACTGATAGTTAAATGTTTGTTTCCTAAAAAAAATCTTTCTGAGGGTTTCATCCCATTAAAAGTGGTATATTTTTCAGTTTTTTTAAAGTAAAATTTCATTTGCTAACTTTAGGAAAACTGTTACATTGCCAGTATATTTTAGCAACAACAACAAAAAAAAATGGACTCAAACTCCACCATCTTGAACTGCAGTTTGCAGTTGATAGTCATTAGTCTGGTCTGGAGCATTTGTATGCTAAGTTTAAGACCCAACACGTCAAATGACACAGGTTCTGATTAGAGAGGCCTTTCAGCTCACAGAACATCACCAGAGCAAAACAAAGACTACAATCACCAGTTGCAGTATGTGACAAAGTCTGCTGAACTAAAGGATAAGAATTTCACAACAGCAGTCCACTAAAGCAACCTGATGAGCCTACCTGTAGGGAAATGTAAGGGAAAGTCATGACTATAGTAAATTCACTGCGTTGTTGTCTCAGGTGAATGGAAAAAACGCTCAATTTGTCTGACAATGTATTTATTCATAATTTGCATCTTTGAATATTTTTATAATTTATTGTATTTCACTGTATAAATACATTTGCCATTTAAGTTGATTGCACACCAGATTGGCAGAGGATAGTTAACTTTTCTTTATGAAAGCTTTGGAAAAAGGACCAACGATTATTTGAAAGCAATCAGTCATGTTTAACAAAATTAGTGAATTTTCAACATATTTCAGCACTTTCTGTGTGATATTTCTATACGGTTCTATTCTGTAGGGTGAACTGTCAAACTTCAAAACTGCCATAAATTCAAATTTCAAATTAATTCCTCATGGTTCATGCAAGTTTTCTGTAAAACTAATTTTCTTTTTCTAAAACTATTGTCAGCATTTCATTACAATTGTGTATAGAAATAAACAAAAACAAGCTAGTTTCCACCAAACATAATATACAAAGTTCTGACTGAGGGATTTCTGAAAAATCTTCTGGAAAAAAATGCCGCGGCGTACGTACATCACTGCGGAGGAAAAAAAAACAAACTTCGTCTTCAGCCAGCATCGCCTCACTCAAAAGACGATGGAAAAAGGTGCTTTGACTTATGAAAATTTTGACTTACGAAAGACCCTCTGGAACGAATTAATTTCATAAGTCGGGGTTCCACTGTATGGTTAGCATAATATAAACACATTAGCACAGTGAAGCTGGAGGATGAACGCTAACCTTTTTCCACTCGATAAAAGTTAACACGAGGGTTAGGAACAAATGTAATTGCATGGCAGGATGCTGTAA
The DNA here is from genome assembly GCA_015106755.1 of Etia nguti. Taxonomy (NCBI): domain Eukaryota; kingdom Metazoa; phylum Chordata; class Actinopteri; order Cichliformes; family Cichlidae; genus Etia; species Etia nguti. The sequence goes on from VUQG01012515.1 coordinate 16,734, forward strand.
ACGGACCAAACTTCAGTCAGGAGAACAACTGAGATAATCCATCCACAATATAAGGTTAGTCATTAATATACTGCTGCATGGGCTGGGCTGTAGTAACATCGTAAGGTTTTAAAAACTGAGCTTTAAAATGAATAGTGGTAATAAAAACTGAGAGAGGCCGACAGTGATCACTGCCTTTTTTTTTGGGGGGGGGGCTTGTTCAGATTAAATAGAACAAGATACAAAGCTTTAAAACATGTTAAAAGTAGAACAGCCTTAAAAAACGCAGAGCAGTTTGGAGCTGGAAGCAGGGTTTATCATGTCATCAATTAAAGACCGGATACAGTATTACTATAGGCTTAAACAATTCTTTCTGGATTCTGACCTGACAAGCACTTAAACTAAAGAATCTTTTTTTTTCACTGTCAACATCTTCTCTAATGAACAGGAAAAGTAGAAGTCTTTACTGATGTTGAACAGGACAAATCATCCGGGGATCA
>VUQG01012519.1:2612-14034 GCA_015106755.1 Etia nguti
AGGGATAAAAAAAATTTAAAAAAAAAAAATTTTAAAAAAAAAAAAAAAAAAAAAAAAAAGGACAAATAACAGAAAACTAAACATGTTGCTGTTGACTTAAAAAACAAAACAAAAACAAAAAAACAAAAACAAAAACCAAACTTTATGTTAGCGCCAGTCTGGAGGAATAACCCAAGATACCAAACAGGCATCAAGCATTTCCTGGGTTAGCAGGAAATGCCATATCTGCATGGGATTCCGTGGAAGCGCTGAGTTTGCATGAAGGCTCCTGATTAACCCTCCACCTACAATCAGCTGCTTTTTTACTGTATTGACACAGACCACCCAGCTGTGGCCATTTCCTCCTGCCATTCTCTTAGCTCTGATGTTGAGGCTGAAGCTTTATCTAAGCCTGGGCCCTCAGAGAGGGGTACAAGTGCCATTTATGGCCTTTAGTGATGCTGTCTTTAATCAATTAAATGACCATAGACACTCTTCCTCAATTCTGGCTCATTCTATCATCAGATTTAAATTTTAACACTGCTTGCAGAGCATACGCTAAATAGGAGCAGAGGTTTGCGGCTGGACAGGGCAACCTACAAATCAATTCACTCCATTTTTCCTCCTTTCCACTCCAGCCTTTCTGAGACTTAAGTCCTTCCTGCCTCTCTCTGGGGAAGCTCTCTGATCTTAACACACACATACACACACACACTTTGTCACAAGGGGGAAAAGCTAATTGAAACCACTCTGCTTTCTACATTTGCTTGTTTTTCATAAGAAGTGGTTCTTTACTTTCTTTATCATTTCCTGTCCCCTGTTATCTTCCTCCGCTCAAGTGTGTCTTCTCTCTTGGCTGACTGACAAGCAGGCTTCAGCAGTTGGGTTCCTTGCGTTTAGGCTTACTCTGGTTCAGCCCACTTTGGCCCAGCTGAGGAAAGAAGGGATGTCTCGCACAGGTACGTTACGGGTCAAAGCTTTGACACGGAGGTTACGGTCATCTGTGAGGAGTACCACTTCTCTCTGGAGCCTCACGGTGCCATCTGTTTTTGAAGCAGGAAGCCAGAGAGGAGTAAGAAATAAACGCTTTTTAATGCATCTGCATGAATTCGAGGAAATATGAATGCAGGTTAATGTTACATACTTCTCTGATGAGGCATGAAATCTTTAGCCTTGTCTTTGCAGTAGTGAAGACAGCAGGACAGAATAACATCATCATTGTTACCCTGAAAAGGAAGAGACCATTCAGTCAGCAAAAAAACAGTAGATTAAAGAAGCCAACCTTTGCTTCTAAGCAAAAGAAACGGGCTTTAATTTGTATTTAATTAATCTGGGTTCCTACCTGTTGCCCAGACATATCCTCGCTACGGAAGGCAATAGACTCGAGTTGATTTCCTCTGCTTGTTAGAGCTCTGAGGCACTGTTCTCTGGCTTCGAACCCTTTTTCTAAGAAAGCCACCGCCATCCGAGCCTTCTCCTGCACAGCCCTCACATGGGCCGCACTGGCACTATAGTTGCGCCCTCCTGACTCCACTCCTCCACCAAAACTGTCCTGGCCTTTAGCCAAGCCATCCAACTCTGTAATCACTGACAGAGAGAAAACAGACCATGTCATGAGCATATATAGGATTTCTACATGGAAATGCTGATGTATGTGGGATCCTTATAATTTTAAATGCCACTGAACTAAAAGCTAATCCTTCTCCACCTGCTTTTATTCATTTCCTCTTCTCTTTGTCTGTGTTTGTTATTCTTACCGATGAGTGGCACAACTATTATGTATGTTCCACACTGAAGGAGTTTCTTCAGCCCTGTCAAATGATCAATAAACCCATTTGTATCTGGAACCAGAAAGAGAGGCCTCACTTCAAGCTCCAACTGCCCGCCTGTCTGCAGCACCTCCTGGAACACACACACATTTAAATTTTACATGACATTCAACTCTGTGACAACTTCAGACTCTACTATATTAGGACATGAAAGCCTGCTTTACCTGTATTTTATCCCTTCGCTTTTGTTGCTGTGCCAGTTTGTTGGCGAGGGCATGGCGTCGTGCCTTGAGCTGTCTGATGTCATTCTCGCTATCTCCGGCCTCCTCAACTTCCTCTTCCTCTGATGCAGAGAGAGAAGACACTGCCTCGAGTATGACATCATCTCCCTGTTAAACAGATGCAGATGATAATGAGACATTTTCTATCTCCTGTTTCAACAGCCTCTGGAAATTTTAACTCCAGTGTTTACATAAATTTAATATAGATAAAAGCGTGAAAGGCTATCACGCTCTCAGAAGAAAAAGACCAGAGGGAGAGAGTGAAGAAGTGGAAAGATTATTGGAGGATGCGTAGGAGAAGAAAGTCACCTCTTTTTCTGTTAGAGAATCCTGCCTGCTTCTTGTATCTGTTGAGTGGTTAGGTGCAGGAGGAGTTGCCACAGAGACATATTTGCCTCCCTTGAAAGCCAACAAAGGCTCTTCCTGTCCACACAAAGCCTCCAAAAAGTACTTCAGCACAGTAACTCTCTTACAATCTGCTGCTATAGCCTGAGGAAAGAAGTTTCGGGTTTATGCACATGACAGAGAAGCAGATGATAAGCGTGAATACAAAGCCTGGCACTCTGTCGGTGACAGCAGACTAAACAGTGGAATATTCAATAAGTGAACATAACTTAAGCATTTAAGTTATGATGTAATGAAATACAGTTCTCCTTTCCACTAACCATGTCAGTGTGTCCGTCTGTGTAACATGGCTCCTGTGGTGCAGCCAACAGCGGTACAAAGCCAGCAAGCAGGTGGTCTTCCTTCAACTGAAGTAGCATCAGCTCCTCATCCCCCTCTCCTTCTTCACTATCAACTTTGTACAGGGGCACTTCGCCATGGTCCACGCGTGCCAGCAAGTTACACAGATCAGCCAGGGACTGCCAGACATCGGGGCTGCAACTTTAAAGAAAGGGGGAGAAAGGGAAAAAATAAAAATGGATTCAAAAATTAAACATTCAATTTAAAGAAACAGTAACTATTTGTTGTCCTAAAACTCACACTCATTGGCCACTTTATTAGGTACATCTGATTAACCCTATAATGCCCTTTGTATCATATTTGATACATGAGTTTCTGAGACCTCCATCTCATCAACATGATCAATACTTGCCATAATTTCAAAATAATATGGACAAAACTTTTTTTTGTTTCTAAAATTAACATTGTTGTTAACAAAAAGTTGCCAAAAACACCCAATGTATCAAATGCCATACAAAAAATATATAATAAATATATATCATACACAACATGATACAGCAAAAAAAAAAATTGTGGATTTTGTTATAAGGGTTAATAAACATCTCAGTTCCCCCCAAAAATCAGAATTTTCTGGGTTTTTTTTGATGGGTTGGGTCTTACAGGGTTAACTGCACATTAACGAAAATATTTAATCAGCCTCTAACATGGCAGCAACTCATTGCATAGCGCAGAAATGCTGAAGATGACCTGCTGAAGTTCAAATGGGGAAAAATAAATAAATAAAGAAGTATACCGTAAGTATATTATACTGTGGCGGCAATAGCCATAGTACACTACCTGGTCATTATCACGCTGAAAAGTAACTAGATTGTTTACAGAGTGGCGACAATTTAGAAACTAAATATACTTCCTGGTAGCCAGAAACACAACTTGACGATGTTCTGTTGTTGCTGGTGTATGAAAGTTAATAAGTATTAATAGGTCATTAAGGGATGTGTTTACAACTTGTTTCTGCTGCCGCCAGGTGGAGAAAAAAGAAACAATCTACTGTGGGTTAAAGTGCTCACTCTATACTGCATGGTGGCGGGTTCCACTGGTCTGGGTGTCCCAGCATCCAGTCAGACCAGACTTTGATGCTTGGCAGCATTTCTCTTAGGTCTAGCGGGAAGGCAGAGACTCTCACAAGACCCTCCATCTCCTCCGCTTTACCCTCCTCCTCTCCATCTGTCATTGGGACTGGTTCTGAAAAAGAGGTTTTTGAACTGAAGCCTTTAATATCACACTAACAAAAACAATTGAAATTAACATTATGGAGAATTTCAAAAGTGGAAAAAAGTCCAAACATAAAATTTACAAAATGTTATCACAGCTGTAAAAATGAAGATTGCACCATTACACTTGATTGAAGATGCAAGTCCAACCAAAAGCAAACCACATCTCACTTGGCGGTCTTAAACTATGTAATGATTAATCAGTCTTTCCATTAAATTATTCTTTACACTATTCACAGAGGGTTAAAGAAAAGCTTAGGATTTATTTAAAGTTTTCCAAAAGCATTTATCAGCATAACTGAACTTGTTTTTTGTCTAAAGATAAGTAACAGACGCAGGGAGACAGGGCGGACTGCATGTTTGAATGCTTTTACCTGCCAATTCTATAGTAGGCATTAGCAGATATATTATAGTAGGTAACTGATTTGGTCAGTTAAGTAGCAGAGGGGGTTGTTAATCCGTTTCAGGTGCTTTGGTGGTCTTGAAATTAACAACAGGTGCACTAAAAGGGCAACAATGAGAAGTCCTAAAAACAGGAATGGTTTTACAGGTGGAGACTGACATTTTTCCCTCCTCATCTTTTCTGACTGTTTTACACTAGTTTTGCATTTAGCTGGTCAGTGTCACTGCTGGATGCATGAGGCAATGTCTGGACCCTATAGATGTTGCACAGATAAGTCCAGCTCCTCCAAGATGGTACTAGCTTACGCAGCCTTCCCAGAAGGTTTGCTGTGTCTCCCAGCACAGCCTCAAGAAGTTCTAGCAGACAGGCTGTTACTCTAGGAGACCTGGACAGGGCTGTGGAAGGTCCTTAACTCATCAGCAGGACCAGTATCTGCTCTTTTGTGCAAGGAGGAACACGATGAGCACTACCAGATAGGGCTGTGGTTTTACTGTCGTTGTTGCTAATGACAACGCGTAAAAACAGTCGCTTGTGCGTCCGTAGTGTAGTTATTTTAAATATAAGAGAAATAGAGAACTTTAAGAAAATATTATAGCCACTACAGTGACCATCAAAACAAAGAAAAGATTTTTTGAGGTAAACAGTGTATTTTGCGACACTACGAAACAAACGATAGAGTATAATATGAAACGATAGATGTTTTCATATCGTCATCCGATATATATCGCCATATCGAACAGGCCTACTACCAGAGCTACAAAATTACTTCTAGGTGGCCATTGAAAGTTTCTAATTGTCTGGTCAGAGAGACTTCATGGGGGTGGCCTGAGGTCCTGATTTCATCTAGTAGGCCCTGTGCTCACTGCCTGGCACTAAGACGTTCAACTGGCATTTGTCACAGAATACCAGAATTGGCAGATCCACCACTGGAACCCTGTGCTTTTTACAGGTTCACCCTTAGCACATGTGACAGCCCTGGTGCAGTGGATCTTGTGTTCCTCCTGGTGCATGAAAACACCTGGCTTCATGAGGCGAGAGCGTGCAGGCAGTTCCTGGAGGATGAAGGAATTAATACCACTGACTGTGCCCCCCATGCTTGCCTGCCCTAAATCCAATTGAACACCTCTAGGACATTATGTTTCAGTCCATCCAATGCTGCCAGGTTGCACCTCAGACTGTCCAAGAGCTCAGTGATGCCCTGCTCCAGATTTTGAAGGAGATCCACCAGAGGACCATCCATACTCTCATTAGGAGCATTTCCCAACATTGTCGTCATGCAGGTATAGAAGCATGTGGGGGCCATACAAAACAGAGTTCCATTTAAGTTTCTGCAACGAAATTGGACTAATCTGCCACATCATTTTTTCACCTTGATTTTTAGGGTCTTTGAATTCTGCTCTCTGCAGGTTGACAATTTGGATTTTCATCAAATGATGTGCTCCTTTAATTTATTTGAACAGTTTATGATATAAATATTGTGGCTGAATTGTAAGAAAAAAAAAAAAAATGCTGCTGATCAAAAGCTTGACGTGTAAAGAGTGCATACCTGCAGGAATTTCTTGAAGAAGTTCTGTGCAGCGCTGCACCAGGAGTGCAAACATACCGAGACCTAGGGCAGTGCTCTGCTCTTGTAAAACAGATCGCACTTCTCCTTCTTCACCTGACAGACAGAATTTCAAACAGTACTTTATCACTGGCTTCTGTGAAACCACGGCTTGGATCTACATATATTTGAGTTGGAAAAGAACTCAATGCTCAATTGCATAACAAAAGATCTGCAAGTGAGAAGATTAGAATCAAAGTATGTTTAACAGATTCAGTCTGGAGTGGTCACTGAACTTAATCGCGTTCAAACATACCAACATATTAATAAACTGAGTCAAATTTTACAGCAAATAAAGTCCATGTTAAAAGCTTTATGAAAACTATTTTTACCAGCCATTTCTGATAATACTGCAAATAAACCTCCAGTGTTAAGACCACAAACAATCTGACATTTGAAAATGATGATTATCATCATCATCATTAGGTTGTGCACAATATTACCTTTGCTGTTGGCATTGTGTATGGCGAACATATTAATGGTGATGATCTGCAGCATGTGTGTACTTCCCAGCATGTGCGGGCCGTGTTGGAGCAACGTCCTGAATTCCTGCAGAACACGGTTCGCTGCTCCAGGAAACGTTTCCATGCTATACAGATAAAACACATATTTCCAATGATATGTCACTGGCACAGAGGCAAACAGAAAAATACAGTTTCCAGTATGTAGTAGTCTCCGGGTCGATATGCTCTTCTAAGCTCACGGAGCTATTCAGTCGTTTGCATTTCACAGTTCAACAACTGACACTGCAAATCATCTGGAAAAGGAAACTTGGCTACATTAGAAGTACAACATCTGCTCGCTCATGTTAATACTTTATTTCAACCCTGTGCTGTCACAACACCCAACATCCTCTACACACCAAGTCACATTATTATATTGACCATTCTTTACACTGCTATACTGACCCACTTTAATATCATTTAACGTTTGCACTGCTTGCCTTTCAATGCACTGCGTTTGTGTTTGATTTCTTGTATTTGAGGCATTTTACTTAATAGACACTTTACTATATTTCAGCCTTTATTTCTTCCTTTACATTACTTTCGTCACCATTTTTTATTTCAGAGTGATACAATTATTCTACTGTTTAAGATGTTTTGTTATGAGTTGTATTTGACATTCTGGCTGCTATAACAGAGGAATTTCTCAATATCTGGTCTAAATAAAGTATTTTATTTTATGCAGACACCTGAGGCTTTAACTGTGAAAACATGCGAACTGATGTATTTCAGTAATAATTGTTTTATAATGGCACACACAGCAACAGCTCTGACTTCTTCAGCCTCTGCCAAAGGCAGCAGCTACATCCTGGTTCTCAAAACAGAAACCAGTATAGCATAATGGGAATTATCCAATTTATTGCTCAGATCAAGAGAGCCATTAGCATTATTCCATAATAGTGCTCACCCGCTGATATAGTTCTATTTTTAGAAAATCATCTGAATATGCAGTTTTCATATTATGATGAAATAATGTTAAATCATTTAATTTGCTACAAACACTACATTTTGTTTATTAAGAACTAATTAAAGTTAATGAGGCAGCAGGTAGAGTGCACTTAGTGCACTGCAGTCAATTTAGTTAATCTAGTATATTGCAGATTAATTTAGTTAATCTACAAAACACGCAGATTGATCTTCTGGTTAAAGCCTAGGCAACATTTTAGTCAAGCAAATTTTCTTTGGCTAGCCTCAGCGCTATTTTTCATCATCATCACCATCATTCTTTTAAACACAGTCAGTCCATGAACTTAAGAGCTGAAAGACATGAGACATTACTCACCCCACTTTAGTGAAGAGCTTTCCATGAGCATGCAGGAAACTCAGAATGAATCTCTTATTGAGCTGTAGAAAAAAAAAAGGACAAGGCCAAAACAGAAAGGGGGAAAGGATTACTAATGTTCGTGCAAAAGTTTTATTTAGCTACTAATCCACCAGTGCAACACATTACAAGAAAACATGTTTTCATCCAGTGACGACGCACATTTTGAAATGACGTCAACAGTTAAATGCGCTTGGTATTTTGAACAATAGGGTTAGGAGGAAATGGGACTAAGAGACAGCAAAGAGGATACATATGCCTCTCTCAACATTGTCCACAAATAATGAACTGATTGTGTGGAGGAGGCCAAAAAAGAAAATAAATTGGGAAAAGAAAAAGGCTGCTCCCGTTTCTTCTGACGCTACAGCCAATATATCACAATATAAATGATACGGGAATGTAGGTGTGCAATAAATTATGACAGCATATTTTTCGCTGTGTAATATTAAATTGTAAATGAGATCAGAGCTCATCATCCTTGCAGTTACAGGGAGTTTGTCAGTACCTACATCAGCTGACTAGGCAGCGTCAGCATAACAGCCCAGGTTTTACACTGTAAATACTGTAGAAAAAGCAGATAGTGTCTTATCTTTTCTGTTTGCCACTGCATATACATGATCTGAACCCAATTATTTATTAATTTGGAAAAAAAGTGCTTAGAGTCCAGCTAATCAATACTGTTCCTGCAGCCAAAGACAGTACTGGAGCTGCTGCTGCTCTTCTTATGAGCTGCTCATAATATGCTTTTATAGACCTGGTTTAATCTACCGTACTCTCTCAGCTAGCACTGTGATAAATGATGGAATAGCAAAATTCTGTCTATACCAATTTCAATTAATAAATAATGGTGCTTCACTGCCAGCAATGTAAATAAAAATAAAAACAGTAAAGAGGGTTAAAGACATTCTTCAATGCAGGCAGGGAAATGAAAATGAAATGAAAGTATGAGTGGACCAAATAACAGCCTGGGGGGAAAACGAAAAAATGATGACAGAGGGAATAAATGAGCACCAAAACAAATTCATACAGACTGTATGAGAGGAAATAAATTAGAGAAAAAACTACATTGGATTACAAATAAAACTTTATTGGAGATGTCTGTGGACACGGTGTTATTTTTTCAAGGAACCCAAAGTCTGGCTGCTGTGCATATTAAAAAAAATATGCAGAGGAAAAACAGAGGTCTTTGAGCTGATATATGTTAAGGAATAGACGCAGAGACTTACGTCAGCAGTGCTGAGACTGCCCAGCTCTCCATCTTGTTCAGAATCTCTGCTGGACTCACTACCTCCTCTCTGACAGGAAGGTGCTGCTGCCTGTCCACTGGGGCGAATCCAGATCTCCACACGTGCTCCTTCCTCCCTTCTTCCTCTTCCTCTCACTGCTGGACCCCTGGAGCCTCCTTCATGCTCCTGCCTCCTCCTTCGCTCAAGCTGCTCTGCCTAAAAAAAAAGATAAAAACAGTTTGTCAACAAGAAACACTTGCTGTGCCTAAAGTCCTAATTTTTCCTCATAAAGCAATTTATTAAGCAAATTTATTGTAGGGTCTATTAGGCGGGGTGAGAAAACACTCTGTGGCAAGCACTGGTAATATAATTATGCATGAATCCCTACTGGCTAGACAGTTCTTCTCAAATTAAGCTCTTGAGATCTTACTTGATGTGATCTCAAGTGTTTTCTGTTGTAGAAATCTGACACAAGTTAATGTCCATGAAACGGGTATCTGACCTTACGCTTGGCTTCCTCAAAAAGACTCATGAGGCTCTCCTTTGCAGTCAGAATGGGATTGGAAGCTGCCAAGCTACGCATATAATAATACACAGCATCTAACTTCCGCTTCTGTAGGTTAGAAATGGAGAAGACATACATAATAAGAGGGAGGTAAAACACACGTTCAAAACACAGTTATATTTTCTGATTTTCAGGGACATGTAAACAGATGTACAGTCACTAAAAGCCAAATCCAATTACTTAATTTGAACTCTAAAATTTCTACCCTTAGGAGTCCTGAACCTAAGTACGGTAATGCATTTTCCATTATTAAGGTTCTGTGCCTTACAATTTGAAATACTGCATTACAGCAGCTCTAATCTTTAACCCAAGGGCATCAAGACTGAGCGAACTCTGTGGAAGATACAGAAGTAGCCATAAGTTTAGAGTTTCAGAAATGATCAAATACAGAGGCCTGCCTTCCAATGAGTTTAGATTCAGCTGGTTGAATTTGAAGGCATGTAACACCAAATGTATCAAACTCGATACATAAGTTTTTGAGACATCTACATCAGTACGATTTTATAACTAACCGCCTTATATGGTTTTGTTTAATATAAACAGCTCCACTGGTTTCTTTTTTTAACTTGCAAACTTAAACATTGTCTTTCTGCTTTCATTAAGTTTTTTCCTTTGATCCTTGACAAGTAAAGATCAAGGCCTACATCACAGAGAACATTTTGCTATGCAGTTATAAATGGGGGTTTCTTTCATTGATTCTTTTGAACCATTACGATTTTGGACATTGTATTAAAAGGAATAACTCTCACACACTATTCTTTCAATATTGCATCAACCTACAAGAGTTGCATCTGAACTTGAAACTTTCCTGTAGGATAAATTGGTTAGGATTAGGATCATTTCAAAAGGAATGTGCCAAAGCACCGAGCTATAAGAACGAAAAAGTGAAGTTTCTAAATACTTAAGAGTCAGTTCTATATCACTCACTGTATAAACAGCCAGCAGAGCCAGCTGGTTGTACGGGCGTCCATTTTTTGGGGCAATCTGCTGGGCCTTCAGATACCAGCTGTGGAAAAGTAAACAAGTAGTCATGATATATCAACAAAGAGACCAACATTTTCAGTTTCTACCTTAAAAGTTTAAGTAATCTGTCATATATAGGTAAAAAGTTATCATGTCTTTAGCATATAATAACTGAAAAATCTAAAGAAGTCAAGATTCCAAAGTATAGTGACCAGTCCAGAACTGTAGGTGTGCTTATCTGGGAGAAACAATGAAAAATTTCAGCCATTTGCACTGCATGTAAATGGGTATAAAATTCAATTCAATTCAATGTATTTATATAGCACTCTTAACAGGATAAAAACCACAAAGTGCTTCACAGTAATATAACAATAGAATATACATAAAAAAACACCATAATCAAACATACAGCACAAATCTAATTAAAAGCCAATCTAAATAAATGAGTCTTAAGCTGCTTTTTAAAAGAATAAATACAATCAAGGCAACTTAATGATGGAGGTAGAGCATTCCACAACCTGGGGGCCACCGCTCTAAAAGATCTATCTCCTCTGGTCTTAAAATGTGTTCGTGGGACTACCAACAGCCTTTGATTAGATGATCTCAGGCTGCGAGAGGGAGCGTGGGGTTCTAAAAGATCAGAAATGTAGGCAGGGGCATCACAATTCAAAGCTTTAAAAGTCAGTACCAAGATTTTAAAATGAATTCTAAAATGTACTGGAAGCCAGTGTAATGAATGTAACACTGGTGTAATGTGCTCTCTTTTTCGTGTCTTAGTTAAAAGCCTTGCAGCAGCATTCTGGACTAACTGGAGACGGTCAAGATTCCTTTTGCTCAAACAAAGAAAAAGACTG